>KN488970.1:5234-19412 GCA_000787155.1 Scartelaos histophorus | reverse complement strand
CACACACACACACACACACACACACACACACACACACACACACACAGCACTTTCATACTAGGCCATGTAGGTGAAGTGCCTTTGCTTAGCTTCTGAGATCTGATGGGATCAGGCTTTGACAAAGCTGTAAAAGCAAGTTCTATGGGAAAAAAAAATCTGATGACCCTATACCAGAAAAGTTACATAATGCATCGTTTTAAAAAATCCCATTGTATTTCCCATAACCTAGACATATTGCACATTCCTAGCTGCAAGAAAATGATTTTTGAAATTGTATATGTGTGCTTCAAGTTTGAGAACCACCTACAGAAAAGTAATGGATGATTATGTTTAGTCATCCTACAATATGAAATTATTATACTAATAAATATTAATATTTCTTTAGTCTGGACATGCTTTTTAAAAGTTGTTCAAGACCTCTAGTCCTTCCATGATAAAGAAGCCAATATGTCTGCAGCATTGTACCAGGATGGCCTCCAACTGCTCTACTAGAAATCATAATATTACTTTTGTATTTTTTAATATGTCCTCTACTGACCCACAGCTGTTGTGATAAAGAAACATTAGGAACAATGTGAAACTCACAAAAGTGCAGTTTGAGTAAGTGTCATCCATGCATGAACCCTTCACGGCCCTCTCCCTCGTCCCATCTGATCCTCATGAATCCATTTAAGCTTTAATTGTGTTCCGGCGTTTGTCTCTGCCTCTCTTTGTATCGACATAGACTAAAGCGACGAGTTCAAGGCGATACTGAGCTGTGCGCCTTTGTGCCCGCAGACAATACGAGCAGAGAAGAAGAGAACGATCTGCTCCCCCGTTTAGAGACTTCCTATCCCTCCAGGAACGTCCCATCAGTCAGTCAGGGGCCTCTCGGAGGGGCGACGGGGTCAAAGGTCACGCCACTCAGACAAAACACAACAGAGGCCGGCCGCCGCGCCTGGTGACTGTGGCGCTAACACAACGCCGAAGTATAGCGCTAAAGGCTGTGTTGTACATGCTTTGTGTTAGCATCAAACAGGACACAATGACATTCTCCAAAGACAGAGCAGGGGGAGAGGGGTGAGAAATGAAATTAAAAGGCATTTTGTTCATGCTAATATGCTTTTGTGTAGCATGGTCATGTGGTGTCACGGTAACTTTTTAATTTTTATTGATAAACGGTGGCATGCAACTTTGACAAACCAATTACACTATAAGCAATGCACAATTTTACTAATACATTTTAGCTCTGAACAGAAATAAAACAGCAAACGTTAAGTGCCTGAGCTAGTTCCAAGCCCAAATACAAGATTGTTACTGACAGGTCATCAGTGTAAAATAAAACATCAAAACGTGTATACTGCAATACTATTCTTGACCCTTGAAGCTCTAATAAAGTAAAACAAGTCAAATTTTATGGAACAAAAGTACTTGTTATATGTAATCAAATATCAAACTATACAAATAACTTAAGAGCAATAGTTTGCAAAGGAATGTTGATTCTAAAATATATTTTGAATGTAGGGTAATGCTTTCTAATGTAGTAATGTAGTACTTCCCCCGACCCTCAAAGGCGTGTTACTGTATAATTCTCCTTCCACATATTAAAATAGAAAACACATTAGTATGGATGTAGTCTGGACTGCTTCAAGTGCCACTTCCATAAATATGTACAGAGGCAGAGAAAGGCAAACAGCCCTTTACAAGTTTGAAGAGAAAGAGAGAGAGCTGCGAGAGGAGCATATTTACTGAGGGCATTAGTCGTGGATCATTGTGTGTGCAGGGCTTTAGTTCAGGCTCCATTTCAAGGCCCCAGTGGCCCCCAGAGCTCCCTCCAGGGCAGGCCTAATTATCACAGGGCTAGGGCCATTAAAATGCTTAACTAACCTCGTTTCTCCAAAGCGCACAGATTAACGGCAGCCTGCAGCACAGTGTCGGGAATAACCCCGGTGTCTAATACCCTCTTTGATTCTTGTGGAGAGGCGAGTGCAGCTGGAGCTCACACTCACACTTCACCACAGCCTCTTCACATAGAGCTTAAAGTCAGTAAACACTGGACTGAGGCCAGGACACTCAAGTCATTCTAATGTTACTATTACTCTTCTTCTCAATTCAGAAAACATATACTAAATATTATGTGGCGCCAGCATTAGTAATAATGCTAATAAACATTCTACTGCCATGTCAAGAGGAATTATGCTGAGAGAATAAGAGAATACTGCACAGTACAAACAGAGACCACACCAGACTGTACTGTGCTGCGTTTACCTCTCATGTTATGTGGTCTGCCTCTGCTGGTATTTAAGGCCTTCTGCAGCATTTGTTTATAGGCAGAAATTAATCTTTTTAATCACTATTTTGAATTACTTTAGCCATGTTTTAGTCTCAATTAAAACCACGCTTAGCCCTAATTTAGATCCTACTCCAGATTAAGACCTGGTGGTACTTGGAAGGCCAGACATAATCTTTAGTTGGTACTTGTTATGCAAGTTCAGTTTGAGAACCACATCTCTAGACTATAATTCATGGAACAGCTTGGAGGCATCATGTTGGCATTGTTTTCTTGTGCAAAAAATAAATAATACACACTTTTAGTTTGCCTTGCTCCTATACCAACACTCAGTTGGTACAGTAAACATAGTAACATCGATGTGAAACACTGGAGTGAAGCAGGCTGTTTATATGCACTGCCTGTACACAGAATCTAATTAATGTTGGCAATAAGATCCAGGCCCATGCAGATGCCCATCATGTTCTCGAATGAATTTGTTGTGCTTCCCACTTTGTCTCCGAGCCTTTCACGCACATGAATGAGGCGTCTGATATCGGGATCACGCTCTTTGTTGCCGATTCACCGCTCGCTTTCAGACAACTGTTGAAAAATCAGTGCAAAATGCAGTGATTATTCTTCAAAACGCGCCTTTCTCTTCACATCACCGGGCTTTCTTGATCTAAGGGAAATCAAATTAAAGTCAAAGGCGCCGAGGATGACTGGAACGCTTGGCCGATGAATGCTTGTGTTCAGCTGTTTTGTAAGCGCTAATTCAATCTTTTCTGCTTATTGTTTTGGGATTGTTTTCATTTGCGAGTGTGTTTTTTCTCATTTATTTCTGCTAAATCAAAGTAGTTCAAAGCTCGGTTTCACTTGGCATTGTACTGACATTGTTGCTTTTCTTTGCAAAGCCTTATCATCAGAATATAATGGATACGATTGACCATTCTTTCCAAGTGTTATTGCTATCAGTACGTTGTATGCAGTGACAGCTGGAGGCCACCTCTGGGAAAAGCCTGTTGGATGTGATGCAACCAGACAACAAACAGTGGAAATGGGTGAGATGAGGAATGCAGATGCGAACTGCACAATGCACAAAGTGAAATTTCATGATTGCCTCACAGTGCCCAAGTCAAAGGGCCCGTATTATGCTTTTTCTGAGCTCTGTTATTGTCGTTTCCTGATCACAAAGATATCCAGTCCAGTTTTGTTTCAGTTACACAAGTTTAACACACATATCCTATATTAAGGCTCTTGTCTCAAACAGAGAATGCTCCCCCTTGTGATGTCACGTGATAATACAGGAAGTGCTCCACTGTGTTTTTAAACTCCATACATCTTCACTAGAATCATTTGTATGATTTCAGCTTTATATTTCTGGAATTCTGGATGTCCTATCTCTACTAAACAAACAATACTCAAAGACTACCTCTTCATGATGTCATGAGGTGGAACAGAACATTTTGAACTTCTAATAATAGACCTACCCTCACCAAGAGCCATATATAATAGTCAAAGACTTGTTGATGTTCATTGATTAGTCTTCTCCTGATCTTCTGGTGTGTTCCTCCTCCAGAAATCCTGCAGAAACAATTTTCATTTATTTTTCATTTCTTTATGTTTCATTCATGAAAGATGAATACAAAATAATTCTCTTTTATGTATCAGCGTGAATGAAAAGGAGCAGAAAGAAGTATAGACGTTAAGAGGAAATAGCAAGGAGTTAAATAATAATAGCAGTAAAAGTATGTGGTTACAACAGTTATGGAAGGCGTACAGTCAGGATCTAGCACATATCTTACAAGTATATGCAAGGATTATTTGTTTCTAAAGGCAAAAATTGTCAGAAGACATTTGGCCTGAAGACGTAGTTTTGCGTGTGTCAAATAAATTTAGCGTCTCAAAAAATCAAATTCTATATTGGTGGTTTACCAAGATCTACGAATGTATATTGTAATGAAGTACCAAAAAAGAGACACAGCACTCAGTCTAAAGCAGGAGAAGTTTATGTAGCATCAGTAAGTACTAAGCTGGAGGTATCTTTAGTACAGTAGTGCAAAGGAAATTCTCCATCAGAGTTTAAATACTATCATCGGTGTACTTTGGTATGGCGACATATTCAATGATCCTACTTTCTCCTTCATTGCTTTTCTAGGATCCACAACACAAATAAACTTGACCATCCTCCTTTTGTCTTCCTCCAAACTCAAACCCTTTATGTTTTTGAATGAATCTACTCTTGTTACAATTCCACAAGCATTCACAGAAAATACCATTCACAGCGTGCATCACTAATTATTTTGGTGATTCCACACGTAATCCTTTTAGCGTTTCTTTCCCTGGAAAAGAGGCAAAAATGGCCTAATAAATAAAAAAAAGCAGAGTAAATAGGGGCTGGTTTGAATGTGGTATCGGGGGAGATGTAGTGCAGTGGAGCGATAATGGCTAAGCTAGCTCAGAACATCTTTGTTTTACTGAGCGCTGGGCTGTGTCTCCAGGGCCACTCAGGATTTGTGCCAAAGAGCCTCCTTCAAGGTCCACACTGCTCAGTCAAGGAGGAACAGCAAGGCCTCTCAGTCCTGCTGCTAACTCACAAATGTAATTAGTTTTCTTCTATTTCACTTTACAGTCCTTGTCTATGCGTATAGTAAGGATGGGACAAGATGTCACGCCACAAGATCTCGCAAAATAAGATGAGAAAAATGATCTTGTGGAGTTTTTTCACAGTGTTTACATTTGCCTTAGAGAACAAAAAGGATTAATTTTGCTGAGTAACTGGAAAAAACTCGATTGGTAAAGCGTTTGTTCACTGATTAGAAGGTTGGTGGTTCAAAACCCACTCTCGACATAAACATCATCGGTTGAGCGGTCAGATCCACTGACCTTCAGGTTGCCGGTGTGATTCCAGTTCGAACAAATGAATGTTGCTGTTGTGTCCTTGACCAAGACACTCATCCTGCTTCACCCCCTTCTGTGTACACTGGAGTATGAATGTGTGTGTGAATAGACAAGTTGTTCCTTGATGTAAAGATCTATGTTATAATGTTCCTCAAACATCACAATCGTACCTGTAGTTGTTTTGTGTTGTTTCATTCACACATGTTTAACACACATTTCTGCTTATTTCTTCTCTCAAACAGAAAATACTCTGTTCCAACTTGTGATGTCATGTAGTACAGGAAGTGCTCCACTCACTAGAATCACTTGAATTGCAAATCTCTACTAAACAAAAAACTACCATTTTGTGACATTGCATGTTTGAAAAGAGCATTTTGAGCTTTGGAGATGTAATAATAAAGGGTTACTCAAAGAAATACAACTCCAGGCATGTTTGTGATGAGGAAACAGCGTTCTTACTCCTGTGCAAAGCTCACAGGAGTAAGTAGGTCTGTCTCTCACGTTTTTAAGACAGTAAAAATCAGGTGCAGCTCCTTCGAGTCTCTTCCCCTCTTTCGATTCTCTAATTCCTCCTTTGTTTCGCCCACTCTTCAGCCTTGTCTACCGGAGTTGAAGGAGACTCTCGCTCTCCCCATAGGCCCTTGTCTACTCCTGTCCTCTTGAGGTCGGCTCAGCTCCACACAATACAAACGCGCTGTAGTCTTTTTAGGCAGATTAGTTCCACCTTTTAGTCTCTGAATGAGCTCTCCATCCCGGACAAAACCAGCAGCCCCAAACACGTTCCAAAATATATTGTCATTTTCTTCATCCTCCTCGGATTTATTGTTGCTTTTCCAGTTTCCGCTCTCTCCTGACACAAACAAATGACTTTGGGACCTTGAAGTTTTTTATTTGAAATGTCTTCCAGTCAAGACCCTGCCATGAAACAATTGCTTTACACCTGTCAGACGGGGCAAAGAAGTCAAGCGCAATATTTCTTCCTCACGCCCTTGGAGATGTGAAGCAACCAGGCCAATTCATCCATGCCTCCATCACACAAGAATGAAAAAAAAAACACTCTTTTCATTACGGCTACATGGATCGTTCATCTTGGCGGGTTTAAAGTGTCATCGATTGTGAGGAGTTTGGTGGTGACATAGGACCGGCTTGGTTCAAACTCAAGTGGGGAGGGCAGATGGATGTGTTCTTGTGTTGTTCCAATGGCAAAGAAGTGATGTGAATTGACAAACATAAACACGCGGTGAATGGTGGGGGTCAAATTTTGCTGTTTTGACTTCTGTCTTTATCGTCCGTACATGTTTGAAAAGATCAGTTGTGTTACGGTGTGAATGAACCTAAAAAGTCTACATCTGTGAATGTATTTTGAATTGAATGCAAAGTTACATAATGCTATATTGCTATAAAGTAGAGTGAGGGTTAAGGAAATACAATTTTGAGATTTAAAAACGCCAGTGTAGATTTCAGAGGGTCCAAGTTCATATTGATTTTATTTTAAATTCAACTATTTGTTAATACAAGTTTATAATACACATATACCTCGTCATTCCATCATTAATGAGTTTGTAAGAAAGTAATGGAATGAAAACCTGAGCTAGTTTAAAATGTTTTATTAAACTGATAAATTGCAGCACTCCTAAAGGTGTCCTAACACGTAGCAAGTCTAGTTATTAAAACATCATCAGTTTTCTCAAAAGACTTAAGACATTACAGTGAATCCTTACAGTGTTGACTTGGTCATATATCATGGTCTTGTTACTTGGTCTTGTTACTTGGTCATAGATCATGGTCTTGTTACTTGGTCTTGCTTCAGGCGTGAGTGTTGGCAGTGCTGATCTTGTTGATATCGTCACCTTCCTAAAATAATCGCCTAAGTCACTTTTTTGCCTAAGTTTACTTGGGCAACAAAATGCCATAATTTCAATTTTGGGAGGAGTTTTCTGTGTTTCCTAAAAAACCTGAAAAAATGACTTTTTTATTTTAGGAAGGTGACGCTATGTTAAAAAAGTGGAATATAACAATATTGAGTTGGGGAATTATGAGATAATGAGGAAAGAGAAGGAAAGACAGATCTCTTGAGAAGTCGTAGTTACAAAAAGTAGTGCAGCATTGGAACCAAAAATATGAAATATGTAAATGAATAAATAAAGTGCAAAATAAGTGGTAAATAAACAAAATGGAACTGAACCTCAGTAATTATAAATATTGTAGATATCTGCGTGTGTCCTTGTAGCTTCATACATTTGATAACTCGAGAAAAAAAAAAAAAAAGGTTTACAATTTTGGCCTTTACCCTCAAACATATTAACTTTGTTGTGGTCTTCTTGGTGCTGCGTTCACTCAGACTAGATCTTTATATGTGTCTATGGTCATGTATGCCCCCTTTTTCAATGCCAAGTCACTCCACAATATCACAACCATCTGTGTGCTTTTTACTAATGATTGTTGTGGTCTTCTTGGTGCTGCGTTGTCCATCAGGTCACTCAGACTAGATATTTATATGGTTTATAAGGTTTGTGAAGTTCTTGTGTATTATTTTTTATGATACTTTTACATATTTATGGAAAAGTGCCATTTGGGAGCATGGGTAATGTATTCTTGTAGCCTGAGCATTGGCCAGAACTGCACTGTTAACTGTAAGGAGGATTCAGATAGGACCCAGCAGAGATCGCTAGATTCCTCAAACATGAATGACATCTAAAACCACTTCAGACAAGTTTTTGATGAGGGAAAAATGTTATAACAATGCAGAAAAGCTAAAACCAGTCATATTTATTATAGCTGATTGCCTTTAAATTCCAATACCGTAAAACGTATAGCTCATCCCATTTGCATTGTACACTATCACTACGCTCTAATATGCTCTGATGCTTCTCCCTGTACAGCGCCCTTGTGTGAGTGAGTGAAGCGTGCCTCAGCTGTCCATCTCCGCCTGCTTAGTATTCTGCCCATGAAACAGTTTAAGGCTGGCCCCCCATCCATCTATCTCACCAAAGATACCAGATAACTTTTCTCTCCTCCTCAACACACCATATTAAGTGCCTGCTATTATCTCAGGAGGTCTGTATCATATTAGAATCTGCAATCGCGGGTCAGGAAGTATACGGCTCCCGAATTACTTTCCGACACACAATGGGTGAATGGGTTGAGGCTTTGTCATTTAAACTGCATAAAGAGGGCAGAAATTGATTTTTATTGTAGATCTTCATATCTAATAAAGCTCGGAGGAAGGCCTTTCTTCATTGTCTGAAAGGCCAGAGAATGCTTTCAATCCGGCGCTGTGTTTCATGCATAAAAGTGGCGGTTGGGAAGATAGAGGGGAGAGAGAATAGGAGGCAGGAGAGGCCAAGTGAAAGGCATCGGCTCCACTGGAAAGACAGGCGGGTACAGAGGAAGGCGGAGAGGTGGAGGGGCTGGGGGTAATTGAAAAGTGAAATCTGTTTTTTTCTCTCTCTTCGACCGTTTCGCCGTGGAAAAAAATGTGTCTTTTTTCAAAAACATAACCGGGACTCTGCCATCAAAGAGTTTAAGAGTCTTCTGTCGGGAGAATGGCGGAAAGTGACGCCTTGTGTTCTCAAGACTTCAGCTCGACGCTCGGAACAGTCAGGACGTGTTGAAATTACAAGAGGAACACAATTTAAAGCAGAAGTTACCGGGAGACTCTTACCTGGGCTGTCATAACCGCTTTCTTTGATAAAACTTTACAAAGGCGAGTGCTGTCTTCTTGATTTGAGTTGGGTGTGATTGACAGACGGACCAACAAATCAGAGACACTCATGGTCCATTTTTATTAAGACAAATACGGTGGCTATTAAAAAAAAATATTAAAAAAGGAATGTAAGAGCTTAGACCAGTCAAAGCTAGTGACTCTTACTGGAATAAAAATATCCCAAGTTTTTTCCATCAAAACTTCATATGTTTAGGACTGAATATTACCAGACGCCTCTTTTTGAGAACTATGGTTTCAGTGAGTAGGCCTGTCATGATAACAAATTTTGAATTGCTTAAAAAAATACAGATGAGAAACTAATTTATTGAAACTAACTGACTGGAACAAAACTGATATTTTTACAAACAAATTAATAGCATAATGAAACAACATAATGAGGCAAAGTCACTTATTCAAGTTTATCAGCTCAAATCTCACCATATTACAGAAAAAAATAACACATTTTCCCGCACTAATTCTAAGAAAAAGTACCCCAGATAATGCTAACCATCAAAACTATTTCCATTTTTCATGTATTGACAAATAAGGACTAATTACAAGTAGAGTAATTCAACACAAAGCAGTTGATGTGATGTCTTGCTCATGAAAATGGGTCAAAGCTGGGATTAAACTGCCAACCCCTCCAGTTAAACAACCCGACTTATATCTCAGAATGTTAGAATGAAATAATACAATTCATTCACAAGCTGCAACCTATAAGTAAGCTGGCGATTTGTCTGCTTTCTTAAATATAACAAAAGTGAACTAGACTTTTGTACACTGCATCGCCTTTAGTAAAACGCGTGATCAAATACCCCAAAAGTCCTCCCAGGGATTAATTGGTGAATTCCTTAGATAAACAACTATTTAAATGACCATACAGACTTAAAAACATAGATCAACCCGAATAGAAAATGCGCTGAACATATTCTGCATCAAATAAATTGCTCACAAACCAAAGTACTCCATCATAGCACATCAAGAGTCCTGTTTATTCATCCCAGTTTCACAAAAAGAATATTGCTGATGTTGATATTATACCTTTGACAAACACAACCTGTCAAATGAAAGGTTGCAGGCTTTAAGAAACCAAATAAACCCAAAAGAAATGGCGTTGAATGAAATTTGAATAAAAAATGACTCGCAAACCAAACCAAATATCCGTTATGCAAATTCACCTCTCACCTAAAACTCATCAACGCTGCTCCGTGCACGTTTTCTCTCATTTTTGTTGACGGGGATATGTAAACACGTTTTGTTTTCGTTGGCTTTGAATATGATTAATTATCTGGGAGTAATCCTAAAGACTTTTCAGGCGAGATTAGCGGATTTCAAAGTGGCAAGCGTGATAGATGGAGCTCTCTGGAAGTGTAAGATTAAAGGTCATGGAACACAAACGCAGACAAACTCCTCCGCCGTCAGATCCAATCAGGGCTCGGAAAACAAAACTCAAAACTGCCTAGACAATTATGGAAATGCACAGATCATCACTGCGCAGGGCTGAACATATGGCGACGCCTAATGCCACCGAGCACTAGGGGCGGTGGGTTTTTTAATCAAAGTTCAGCAATTAAAAGCACAAATGATATGCACGGATCTCACAGCGGAGGGGGAAACTGGGGGTGATAGCGTGAATCCACCAAAGCTTTACATCCACTCCACTCTGCAGATAACAGCCATCAGTCACTAGTTAGCTTCTGTAAACAGCCTCAATTTGATTTTTATAATCTGAAAATTTGGGTGACAAGTCCAATTAAGTTTTCAAATACATTACTACAAGGTCAGTAGGGGTGACACTGTGATACAATATAACAGCTACAAGTCTTAGTTAGGCTACTCCAAATAACTGATGCCCATGTCTACATCAAATATGAATATATATGTGTAAAAGGTCTTTTTTATGTAGCGCCTTTCCTCATCCATTCACACACACATTCATACACCAGTATATACAGACACTGGGGCGATGCAGGATCTGTGGGACTGCGGTAATGATGCAAACACACACTGACCTATTGTCATGTATAGGCTGATGTGTACTTTTGGGTTGAACGTGCACTTTGTAACATTTCTGGTAAAGAGTAAGGTGCTTGCTTAAGTTCATGCGATATTATTAGTTTGCTGAAATGTTTCACAGTGTGGCATTCATTTATCGTATTTTTCGGGCACCGGATTATAAGGCGCAGTATCAAATAATATGTCAGTTGTGTCATTGTCCACACATAAGGAGCATCGGATTATAAGGCGCAATAAGCGAAACAAAACGCGTGTCGGATAAATCAAACTTTATTCAGGTCATTTACAATAACTCTCAGTTGTAGCTAACACAAAAATACAAGTTTAACAGTTGGTGATTTGGGCATCAAACATGCCCGGATCCCTCTCAACATTGTTCAGTTTTAACACAAAAATACAAAACCTGAAATCTGCATGGTGCATGTGTCTTAACAGGTGCATTTTGGGTCCTTGTACAGCACAGGGCAGAACTACCGGTATGTTGCACAGTCGCCCTATATGTGGCCAACATATTACTCCTCCTGACTCGCCCACTAATACGTTATTAGACTAATGTGGACAACATCAAATCGGTTGGAGGTTAAACACAACCAAAGGTCACACATAAGGCCACTGGATTATAAGGCCACTGTTGATTTTTGAGAAAATGTCATGATTTTAGATGCGCCTTATA
Organism: Scartelaos histophorus; assembly: GCA_000787155.1. NCBI lineage: Eukaryota > Metazoa > Chordata > Actinopteri > Gobiiformes > Gobiidae > Scartelaos > Scartelaos histophorus. The sequence goes on along the minus strand of KN488970.1, from coordinate 7,868 downwards.
GTCCGAAAAATACGGTATCTATCTTGCATTTTACATATGAATTCTTAATGTGAGCAGACTCGCCTCCCTGCAGATCCGACGTGTCCATTGGTGGTGCGTACACGGTAACATTCAAAGTTAACATCTTGCATCCAAAAAGTTGACTCATTAAGAAGATGTCTAATCATACTTATTGATTAAACCGGATTATTAACACATGAGGTTCACAAAATCAAAAAAAACAAGAGCTCCAGATTTTAACAAACCACCGAAAATACTACAACCAAAAGTTCTGAGATGTCAGGGCTGACTTTGCAGACACTTTTCTATTTATATCTCACAGAATAAAAAGCCACAACACGCCCATAGAAGCGTAGACATGGGTGAGATTGCACTTGTGTATGAACTGCAATGATTTCCTGAAGAATTTGGGTCCAATAATGACAGCTGTCTGCTTCTGTATCGGCACTGATGTCTCTATGGTTACCACACACACACACACGCACACGCACACACACACGCACACACGCACACGCACACAAGGCTATATATACGCCTTACTATCAGTTTGAATCGCTGCTGAATAAACCGCCTTGTTATCCTATCTTCTGCTGTACTGTGCATATCCATTTCAAATCCTCCCATATATTTGGACCAGGATGCCTCTGTATACAGCAGCAGACAGTGGTGCAGCGGGTCCATGGGCGCACAGGTTAAGTGAATGCAGGTATACACAGTGGTATACAGTGGGATGGGGAAGGCTTTGGCTTGTTCGTATCTATGCTATGGGGGTTTGCATTTATAAAGCACAGAGAAGTTTCAATCCCTTTGGTGGAAATGTGAATGTGAATTGTACTTTTCAGTATTGAAGGTGCAGAGCTGTAGTCAAGGGAAAATATTTGTGGTTTTGTTGTTGTTGTTTAAAGATATTTATAATGTTAAAATATTGGTTTGCATAATTTATTTAGAAAAATCTGGATAAATTTGAACTCATTAATTTCCATGCTTTGGTCATGTAAAATATATTAGTATTCAAAGACAATGAACTATGGACTTCATTTTACATGCTAAATTGTAAGACGTAAAGCAACATTGTGTAACTTTTCATAGAAATTGGTAAGTACTGTGGAACATTCCAGGCTAAGAAATGACATTTCCATGAATATAAGCAAGTGGACAAACTAACAGGTCAGATCTATGTGGAGGCAAGTCAATACACAGTAAGCAGGAATCCTATTTTATATATTTGACCAATAAAAACACAAAATAAATGAGTCTTAATTAGAATTAGCCTTCTTATGCAATGGATATTTACAAAGAGGATATTTTGATTTGCAAGATCCAATCATGATTTATGTTGCCAGATACTGCAACTAAAAACAGTTTTAACGGTTTTAACGGTTTAAAACTAAAATTCCTCTCTCTGATCTGCGTGGTTACTACCTAAACCCCAGTAACCTGCAGCCAATCATGAAGCAGTGCTAGTGCAGCCTCTGCAGCTCAGGGAGGGAATTCTGAAGGTTCTTTCACATGAGGCATGGCCCGTACATATATCAATCAATTTATCAAACTTTAGTTATAGAGCGCTTTTCTTTAAAAATATGTACCACAAAGTGCTTAATATACTGAGAATAAACTTGTATGTGTCCTCTAAGTGCAGGTTCAAACTGAAAGTGTTACATACAGGTCTACATATGTCTTAAAGTGTGACTGAAGTTAACTTTATTCTAAAAATGTGCCACAGATCTCTTATGTATAAATAAAACACACTTGACAATCATTTCAAAAACTATTCATGTAAAAACCTGTATTGTTGCTACTTTCTGATTGCTTTGAATATTATTTTGTGTCCATACAGCTAATGCAAGCCGCCTCTGTGTCAGCAGAAGAAGAAGCGTACGTAGTAAAATTTCCCCTCCCTCAGCAGAGCATCTTTTCTGATCCTGGGACTTACTGTAAGCTTTAATGTACTCCCCCATCACAGCACAAATCTGAATACTTTTACTCTGAGCTGCATGTCCATGGCCAAGGTTAAACTGTATATGTGAAGACCAGACTCACTAAAATATACTTAACATACTTATATTTAAAAAGTTACTAAAAATCTTTGCAAGTTTCTTTCTAGTTTTAACATTTTTAGTGATGTTTTTAATTTTACTTCATGAGCACAGGCAGATAATAAGACATAAGTAAAGTAATTCCATAACTACTATAATGTGGGCCAAAACTTTACAACTTTTATAACTGGTGCTATTCCACTACACCACATAATAAATAAAGGATAGAAGAGTTAAAAATTTTACTCAAGTTTACTGAAGCTAACTCATGTCTGAAGGAATAGTGCAAGAAACACAAATATTCAAATCATTTCATATTGTCTACATAAAGCTTTTGTCACTTGTAGACTTACTCAGTGGTAAAAGTAAAAAGTAACCATAACTCAAATGATGTGCTGCAAGAAAATTACTCTGAAAAGTTACTCTAGTAAATGTTACTGAGAAAATGTTCCTGCGCACCTTTGGTAATAATTAGAAAAACATGAAAACCCGTCATATGCACTTTAACCTGCCTCCGACACCCAGGAGCCCCCCTCACACCCCTTATCCCACCCCAGGATGAGATAGACGGGTCTGGGTCGGTCCTGGCGGGGGTAAG
>KN488968.1:20391-33676 GCA_000787155.1 Scartelaos histophorus | reverse complement strand
CAGGTGGAGGGTTTGTGTGTGTGTGATGCTATATGCTCCCAGGGGCTTGGTTACTGAAGCTTTGGCCCAGATATGCCTGTTTGCTTGGCTGAGTGTCGATCTCTGGACATTTCCACCTGGCTGGGGAAAAAAAAAAAATCTGTTGGACATAGACAAAAGCTGGGAAATACCTTCTCGTAGGAGGGAGGGGTGGGTGTTACTCGCTTGTAAATGTATATTGAATCCCAGAAATATTAAGGAAGAAAAGGATTGGTGTAAAATAATTGGTGTAGTTGTAAAATACAGGCTACAATAATTGAAAAGAAAAAAATCTGAAAGGGAGGACAGTCCAAATGAGCACTTTTTATTCATCGTGTGTAGAAATGAGTTAAAGTTTTCACAGACATGAGTGAATTTTAATGAACTATATTTTTGCATCACGTCGGTATATTTAAAGATGCATTATGTAACTTTTTGGGGTCCATCACATGCTTGTTTCTATTGATTTGTCATTTATCTGTCTGGAATGTTCCGCAGTATGACATTAAACAGCTCTAACTTGCATTTACTATATTAAAAGGTGGTTTAGTTGCTCAAAAATACAAAGAAAAACAGCCATTTTGACTGTGAGCAGGGTTGCCTTTCCATAGATCTGACCTGTAACTTGGTCTGGTTTGGTCTGCATGAACATACACAGGTTTAATATCGTACTGTGAAACAATCCAAAGCATTTGACGGACCCTCCGCCCGAAAAGTACCTTCTCTGGTTCTGGTTCTGGCTCTTAAATAAAGACATCATCAATCTCTGTAATGTAAAATGTCACGAACCCTCCCCTGTTGTTTTATTGTAGTTGTTTCACCGGAGGGCGTGCTATGTTTGCTTCTCCAATCCCCCACAGCCACACTCTGTTTCTCTTTTTACGCTGCATTAATGAGAACACCTCTTTGTCGTCCCCCCTCAGGCTTGCCAAAAAATCCTGGTTCGGTAACTTCATCAACCTGGAAAAAGAAGAGCAGATCTTCATCGTCATCAGGGACAAGCCCCTCAGCTCCATCAAGGCGGACATCGTTCAGGCGTTCCTATCGGTACACTCGCAGAAAGAGCTTTGGTTCATTTACTATAGTGCTTCCTTATTCCACCCCTGCCATCTGCTCTCTGCCTTCTGCAACTGTGGCTTTTACCTCAGTCAGTTATGGTTTTGCTGTGTTAGCCGGTGTGTCAGTGTGGTTTTTAAATCAAAGGACGCTTATACTACATCGATAAGTATAATGCAAAGGTGTAATATGTAAATAAGCTTAAAACTCCTCAAATCATGAAGGATATTCCAAAGTCAAGCCGTATTAAATGCATTTTTGGTGCAGAATAAGCCACCTGTCTCGTAGGAGTTGTTGCTTTGTCAAGAATACTTCACAATATGGCAGTAAACTTGTCTCCATGATGACAACAGGCCAAGTCAGATCTTTCATAGTAAGAATTAATGTAAGAAAAATCCCTCAGTCGTCCAGGTAGAATCCAAGGCAAAAGGAAAATAAATTTGTCAACTGGACAAAAGTTATTTGGTCGAACACGTTTCGCAGCTCATCCAAGCTGCTTCTTCAGTTATGGTTCAGTTGACAAATTTATTTTCCTTTTGCCAGTAAGAATTTATGTATTTCAAGATATAATATGGATACATGGATGATTATATCTTAGCAAATTACACTATTCATTTTCTGATCTTTCCTACAATGACGTTTTCTCATGAAAGACATACCTTTAACACACAAACCCTGCAATTTCAGCCACAAAAGTGAAGATTTCTACTCAACTAAAAGGCTGTTACATTGAAAACTTCCAATTCATGACATCACAACGTGGAGCAGAGGATTTCGAGCTTTGGAGACATAGACAGACAAATAATAAAAGACTACTCATGTGTTAATGAAACAAAACACAACTCCAGATATAGTCCAATGAGGTTCATTTCTAAAATATCTTCCGATAATTTATGTAATTAGGTTCGTTTTTCAGACCAAGAGTTGCTGGGTTTGTGATCTCGTAACCACTCTGAAGAAGATCGCTAGTGAGCAGTCGAAACTGTAACATATGAAAAAAGAACCTAATTACATAAACTCCAGATATGTTTTTGAGGAGGCAACAACATTATAACATGGTTCAAAGCTCAGAAGAATCACTTTAACGTCATGCAGGACCTGTAATGCCAGTCTGTGGTTTTTTCCAGGCAAAGCAATAACATGCAGACGACCAATTTCCAAAAGGAATGTTCCGTAGTGCTCCTTTAACCAATTCTACTATTGCAGAGTATTTTTGTGCAATATCCGCATAAAATGTTGCCTCTTTCTGGTATTTTTCCGTTCAGATTTATGTAGCAATCCAGTAAAGTGCTTGCAATCAGCACTTCTATTTAACTGCAGACTCACTGGAGGTCAATAGAAATCAACTGAGCATTGATCATTAGCATATAGATGTTGTGCCCTCCATACTGTGAATTGAGTGAGCGCTGTTTTCTGACACCGGGCAAGAAATTGAGAAAATGTACTGAAGACAGGCATGCTGGGACTTCTAAAAATGTGTTTACGCAAACATTTGGACACAGGTAGTCAATATCCACTGTGTAGAATTGACCAGAGCAGCATTTTAGATTTTACAAAGTGCGTAGTGCCAAGGTCGGTCAGTGTCAATTTGGTTTCCCCATTTCTTGGAGGTAGCTATTTTCTCTCACTGTGTAATACTAGCTGGTTTTCCGGACAGGAGATTGGCACCCGGATTGCTGGAATTATAGCTCTCAGCATGCTTATGTTAATGAAATGTCAAAGCCTCTCCACAATCTGGCCACACGCGACAATTCTGAGACTCACCTGCTCAATGGGTGTTCAAATTCATTTTAGCTACAAATGTTGAGATTACATTGCTTAAGTCCTGCCCGCATGCATGGCTACTCCCAGTGGCAATAATCTTCTTAAAGTTTTAACGGTGCCTAGGTGGAGGAGGTCTAATTAGGGCTTGTTCACCTTGTCATTTGTAACACACAAGGAATAACAGTATCCTATAATCCTATTTAGGCTATTTATTTGACTTTGGGTTGTGTCTCCGGAGCAGATCCCGAGCCTGAGCCACAGCGTCATCTCCCAGACCAGTTTCCGGGCGGAGTACAAGTCCACGGCGGGTCCCACGGTTTTCCAGAAGCCCGTCAAGTTCCAAGTGGACATCACCTACACGGAGAGCACAGCCGCCACCAAGGAGAACGGCATCTACTCGGTCACGTTCATCTTGCTTTCAGGTCAGAGTTTAAGCAAAAAGATTTAAAAAAAAGTTAATAATAGAGTATTTTTTGGTTTGTTTAATACGTTTGGACTGGACTAAACTTGGACTGACAGTGGTGTAGTGTAGCGCAGAGTGTTTGAACACCAACTGGAGCGTAACAAGTTCACACTATGCTCCAGTTGCCTGACCAGCCAGAACCACACACTTTGACAAAACTTAACAAGGACAGGAGCTGTATTATGTCTCACCGAATTCAAAGGGCATGACAGGTGGATTAACCAGAGAGATGCGTGGTCTGTTTGCGTTAAAAACAAACAGTTTACGTGCAAAAAGGGGAAAAAAACAACATAAAGAACTGAGAAACAGCATGGATTTTTGCAGAATCAAAAATCAAACTATTACTTCTCAGATAAAAGAGGTTATATATTTTGTTCTGAATGATTCGAGACGTCTTCAGCATTTTAGTGACACAAATTAGGGTGTGTGGTTGGACCATCTCAAGAGTTTTTTCATGCTCAATTTTCCATTTCCAGTTCCTTCTGGATTCAAACGGAATGTCGAAAAGGGACGAGCTCATCGGGCGAATCAAACGCTTCAGCTTTTCATATTCTCATCAGTCACGGGCTATGTTGACATGCACACCGACCCACTATTATCTGATTTCTGGTGTTATCAGATTATTGAAATGTCATGTAAAAGTTGCATCTGATTTCTCTCTTGATTGTTCACGTTTTTGCAGGTTTTGACAAGGGAAATTATGCAAAAAGGGTCAACTAAGACATTTCATTGTACTTCCAAATACAACAGTTACCAAATCCATTGATAAACTGACGCAAAACACACATCAAAAGTCTGTTGTTTGGGTTATTGAAGTATTCTATGCTAGTAATATTCGGAAAAAATTTATTAAATGCACTTTAATAAGATTTCCCTGGTTTATTAGGGCTGATAAAGTTTGTAATTTGACAAACATTATAACAATTTTGATTCACTCAACCTTAATGATAACAGTAGCAAGAATGTCCTCTTTTCCACTTTAAACAATTTACTTTATACAAACTTGAATCCCTTGACAGCGTCCTCAAAGTATCTCCCACTAGATACTTCTTTTCTTATCAGATGAAAAATACAAAACTTCAAAAAACAGTCAAAATTGTCTGTCAAAGGCACCAAAGTGTAGTCAAACAGAGTAAAAAGATAAGGCAAAAAGGCTTATTTTTAATCATAACGCTATGCAGTCAGCTGTAATTGTTTCCTTATCCAGCATCAGTTTTAATAATACTATAAAGCCAAAACTGTCACCCAACTTTACAATTTATCCATGTAATAAGATCACTGCTCATTTTGTTTCACTGCAAATGTTTTTCGTATGCTATTTATAACTGGGGAAGCTTTGGGGTGTAGGCAAGATGTCACGGTACTCCAACAAAATATTAAAATTACTTCTTGGGGAAACATAAACTTATCATCCCAGTAAATGCACCAGAAGAGCAGTTTTTGGAGTGGTGGTGTTTCTTGCCAAAAGGAACACTGCCTACAGATTTTCAAAGTTTTTCCCCATTTTGAATGCTTGATAAGATTTCCCCCTCATCCGGCCGCACTGTGCTTGCCTAAATGAGGTCTGGCTATGCGAGATTACATACTACTCAATCATGCGTGCTGCCCAGGGTTGCAGGGATACAGTTTTTCCCGACACTGTCACGGAAACAGGCGGCTTTGGAGTGAGCCGATTGTTCCGTGCCACTGACTGTGTAATGTCCACAACAGGTCAACAAGTCTCCTTCTTCATCAAGCACTTCATTTCTGTCACACCCAAACATCCAAACAGACTTAAATTGACTGAAATATGCACTACACAACTTTTCTGGAGGAGGGTTTGTTTGTTGCTGTCTCTATGGAGATGTTATTGCATTGCCTGGAATGTTTCACAGTACGGCATTAAACCTTTCTATCTTCATGGAGACCAAACCAGACCAACTTAATTCAATTCAATTCAATTTATTTTTGTATAGGTCAAAATCATAACAGTTATCTCGGCAGGCTTCACAAAATTGTTAAATCAGCAAACAAAGATGTCAGAGAATGAAGCAGAATAAGAACAAAATAATAATAATAATTAATTAATAATTCAAAAATATAGAATGTCCAACAACAAGCAGGTAAATGGATAATTGTCCCAGCATCTCCTGTCCTTAGACCCTCCTTCTTCGGCAAGGAAAAACTCGGAAAAAAAAAACCCAGTGGGAAAAAAATGAGAAACCTCGAGGAGAACCACAGTGAAGGAGCGATCCACTCCCCACTCCAGGTTACAGGTTGAATCTGAATCACACCAGTTTTTCTATGTAATTTTGAGCTATAAAGCATACATAAAGTAGATCAGTTTAATGTCATACTGTGGAACATTCCAGGCAGCGCAATGCCGTATCCATAGAAACAAAAAGGCGATGGAACCCTGGCCAAGTGGTCACATGTTGCCCCTCCATCTTCACTTAAATGTGCAATACGCAACTTTTCTCTTTTTCTGAGGGTCCCGTAACTACTTGTCTCCATGGAGATGTTAATGCATTGCCTGGAATGTTTCACAGTACGGCATTAAGCCTTTCTATCTTCATGGAGACCAAACCAGACCAAGTTACAGGTTGAATCTGTGGAGAGAAAACCATGCTCACACTCAGAACCCCAGTTTTTCTATGTAATTTTGAGCTATAAAGCACCTGTAACTGAATAAACGTGAATAAACGGGTCGACTAACTACTTGTCTCCATGGAGATGTTAATGCTTTGCCTGGAATGTTTCACAGTACGGCATTAAACATCCTGTATTTACTCTCTACGGGTGTTTCTATTGCTCAAAAATGCAATAATTCCTTGTGTGAACAGAGGTGACTCTCCACAGATGTGAATTGTAATGCAGCATAGTGCTTGTCTTGTGATAGATGCAGTAGGTTTAATTAATACTTTGGAACATTATAGACAAAGCAATAGTATTTCCATGGCGACAAACACGTGACAGATCCTCCACAAGAAATGTTGCACACCTTTAACTTAACTTTTAGGGCTGTAGAAAAATACGTTTGTCCGATTTGCGTAGCTACAGTGTCAGAAGTGTTTTGTATTGCTGAGTTAAGCCTTTTCTTTTGATGCGCTTCAATCCCAAAACTTCGTGTAAGCTTAAAACTTTGGATTGCCGTTTTGCTGACAGTGATTTTGGCTTCTCAAAAAAATATTTGGTGTATCATCCTGTCTCCAGATACAAAAAAATAAGAAAAAGAGTGGAGAGGATTGAGCCCAAATCTGTTTGAACTAAACCAATTGATACTTTGCAGCAGATCTCATCATTCCCTGGGGTGTGAAGCGAACTGTAAGCACTACCCAAATTTGACTTTAATCTGAGTTTAATCGTAATCTTGCACCAATAAAAATTCATTATAGAACACCCCCAGCATGATGTTACTGCAAAGTATCAATAAACAGAGTAAACCGTGACTGAACATTGCACCATGAGTACCACATAAAACTTTTGGCAAGATGGGAGCGCTGCTGGAAAAGAGAAATTTTGGGTATTCTGGGCATCTATTCCGTCACTTTCTGTGCCAAAAATATGCAAATCTTACTGAATATGACTCATAACCTCTGCAGGAGATGGTGAAAATACTGTGCCCGCTGTTTGGGGAGTTGAACAGGGGAGTTTTGGGGAGTTTTTCTTATATTCTGTAGCTTTAACTCCTTTAAGCATTATATCTGGACTAAAGACGAATTTGTATTTCCTCTCCTTGTGTTGCGTTCAGGGCCCAGTCGGCGTTTTAAGCGAGTAGTGGAGTCCATTCAAAGCCAGTTGTTAAGCACGCATGACCAGCCTGGGGTCCAACAGCTAACTGGTGAGTTTTGACTTTATTCATTTCTTTTTTATTCTTTTTTTTTTAAACCAAACCTGATTTTTCTTCACCACAACACAGCAAAAGGGTATCTGCATAGTGAAAAAATACTGGAATTCTGAATATGAATGTACGTTTTAGTAGTTTAGATATTTGTTCTCAGTCGTATTCACACTTGCTCCTGTTAAATCCAGTTTTTAGCCCAGTTTTGTGCCAGTGTAGACTTGGTTTAATCCTTTTCTAGTTTTAGTTTTGGTCATCCAGGATTAGTTACACATGCTTTCCACAAATTTCAGTGGATTATTTGGAAAAAAAAATGTATATAGAGTATTGCACCTTAGAAATATCTTGGAACATATCAAATAAATCATCTAAAATTGTATATGAGTCCTTAATGACAGTAGGGATGAAACAGAACTACAGAAGATTTATTATTCAGAATTCTAGCCATTTAACGAAAACAGATATTTCCTTTTTTGCTGTGGACCCACCCCATTTCTCCCATCCCACCCAAGCCCACTTCTCCCATTGCGCCGGCCTATATTCCTCCTCCCGTGCCTGGTCTGACGCCCCGATGGCTTCGCTGCATGGCCCCGGCACCCTTTAACCCCGCGGCGCTAACGGCCGAATTAGCAGCCCGGCGGTTTCCCTCGGACGACGTCAAAAGTAGGCTGAGCTGATTGGCATTCCGCTACTCCTACCGAGACTCCCGAGAGGGGGTGCTCGTCGCCATGGCAACACAACCTTACCTCAACGTGCTCCCATAATGCAATGCACCTCGCAGCAGCGGCGGCGGCGGCTCACCTGGCAAACGTGCTACTCCGCTCTCGTGTGTTTTCACGTCTTTCCGTCTGTGTTACTACAGTGCAAAAAAGCTCACCTCACGATCTCTTCAGAGCTGCAAGTTTTACCCAAGAAGATGTAGAAAATTGCAAAGTTGAAACCAGTAGCTCTCTAATGCATCAGAAAATACACTAATATTGTGTTTCGTAGTCATCAATATGAAGCTAAGACCCATGATTTCTTCTGTGCATGTGAAGTTAACTGCATTTGACCCAGTTTTTAAAGCTACAGTGCAACTCTTGAGGAACAAATCTTCAACGTAGAAGAAGTATCAGACTTATGCATGTTTTTCGGCACAGACACGCCTCACCAAAAGCCCCTGCATCCAGACGCTATCTTGCAATCACCTGGCATCCACAAAATCAGTAACAGCATAGGTTTCAGGATAGGTTACAGTTCCAAACGCCTCCCTACAAAATCTTAAAATACATAAATTATCAAGGAAACAAACATAATTAACTTATCCAACCATGTTAAGTCAATATCACTGTCACATTTTTATCCTTTGCCTTTTGGCTTTTGCTTTTAAGCTCCTGCTTCTTCATAGCTTTGACACCTGCTCCCTCTGCTGGACACTTTTAAAAACGCATGCAGCTCATTTTTATTCTGTGCAGGTTTTCTCAAGCGTTTCTCCACATTTTACAGAAAACTACCATAAAATTACATTATTTTCATATTCGTCAATGCAATACAGTCGAAATGCAATAGAAATGCACTTGTAAATGTGTCTTGATTTGATGTACTGAGATAAAAGGAGATTAGGACAGATGGAGAAACAATATAGAGAATTTACATTTAACCTCAAACATGTTTTCAGTCAAATTATAAAGTTTTCTCATTATTATTTGGAGTTTCAATGTAGCTTTAGAGAATAAATGTAGTTATGTAATATTATTGGCAGGTTAGAGACACTATAGACATTTGTATGGGTTGTATAATGCAAGACTCCACGTGCTAATCCCACTTTATTAAACCAAGATGAGCTCCTTGTTGTTTTGACCTCCCAAGATGCAGCTAGTTCATCGACCACATAAAAGCAATTATGATTTGAGGGAGCTCTGAATACCAATTAAAGCCATTCGGGAGTTGCATCTCCTTAGCTTTCATTGTTGAACCAATCTCAGTTAAGTCCTCAAGCTGGCATGAAAAGAAATGAAATTGTAGTTAGATATTTTGCTTTTAAAGGTCCGATATTGAGCAAACATTGACTCTTTAAGCTGAACTTTAAGCCACGTTACGATGCAGTTATCTTCTCAAAAACATACCTGGAGTTGCATTTTGTTTAATTCACACTTATTTCTGCACCTTGCGATGTCATGAAGCGGTAGTTTTCAAGTTAGCAGCTCAGTGGAGATTGGAAATTAAAGATCTAAAATCAACCAAATGATTCTAGTGAATGTGTATGTGTAGCATAATGGAGCACTTCCTGTATTACCATATGACATCACAAGGTAGAAGAGAGTGTTTCCCGTTAAATATGGAGGATTTGTGGTTCAAATATGTGAATGAAACAAAACTCCAGGTATATTTTTGATGCATATTCAACAAATTCTTGATCATATTGGAAAGAAAGTTTAGATTCAGATGGAGCGATGTTACAAATCTACGTTTTCTTGGCTTCAAAGTAAATATTTAATTAAATATCTTGGAAAATAGAGTTAGAAGTATAATTATTTTTATCCAGGCAGCTACTTTCCACTGCTTCTGTATCGGTCAGGGGATTTATCTGTTCCCAAAAAACAACGCATAAGGAAAAACATCATTTCTTTTATAGTTTTCGAGTCTTGTTTTCTTTAAGCGTAGCAAAACTCTCCTGCTGCCCCTCGTCGTGTTTGATGTGCATGCTTGCATTGTTAGCTGGAGTGTATAACAGACTGTTGTGCTCAAATGCGTCGATCAAAGCTTGTCTTGTGGCTCTGAAATCAGCCCAAACATTACATGCTCGACTCGGCCCAAAAAAGCACCCGATAGATCGACTCCATCACCACGGCTCCTTCAAGGCCCTGACGGATAAAATGAGCCGTTACTGTGGCGTTTCCTTCTTGGCGTTTTTGCTTCTTTCTCATCATTTGCCGTCATGTGACCTGCTTTTGGCTGATTACATCTGCTTTATCACCAGCTCACAGAAACTGAACACAGAACAGGCGTTAGATGTCCCTATATGATAGGTGCACATGTACTTATTATGTTAGTAAAGTGGAGCACTAGTGAGGTAAAAATAGAGAATAAAGAGAATAAGATATTTAAGCTTTATAACAAGTAATGCCGTTGTAATGTCCCTCACGTTAGATAATTTTTAGCTTTAGTAAAACGTATTACCATGTAAATTTGTAACAGCAATAGTATAATGTTGACTGACAAATCACAAAAATGAATTATCTACTTTATAGTATATTGTATTATGTCTGATATCACACTTTTTTTGGTTTTTCAGGCCTCTTTCTGAATTTAGACCAAATTGAGATACATATTAATGTAATAGGTTTTATTAGAGGTGCAGCAGCTCTGTTAAAGCTGGTTAAAATGGAACCATCTGAGTTACAGCAACGAAACGAACATCTAAACGAAAATGGCATATGCACGAAAAGCAACCAGGACTTAACCATTTATTTACGATGACTTAACTAGAACTAGGTGTGAATTTACGTTAAAGAAAGGGTCTTGGCTATTTTTTCGCTAGTGGAAGTCCAAGTTTCATCAGTTAGTGCCAATTCTCCAGTTTAAACTCTGCATTACACATAGCAGCGCTTCTGCAGCTGTGCATGGCTTAAACGGTCTAAACGAAAATTATATATGCACGAAAAGCAACCAGGACTTAACCATTTATTTACAATGACTAAACTAGAAGTAGGTGGATTTTCAGGTCTCCTTTTGAACTTACCCAAATTGAGATGCAGATTAATGTAATAAGTTTTATTAGAGGTGCAGCAGCTCTGTTAAAGCTGGTTAAAATGCACCCACAGCAACACAGTGTGAAGGTTCAGACACCCCTGGTCTAAACGAAAATAACATATGCACGAAAAGCAACCAGGACTTAACCATTTATTTACGATGACTAAACTAGAAGTAGGTGTAAATTAACGTTAGAGAAAGGGTCTTGGCTATTTGGTCACTAGTGGAAGTCCAGGTTTCATCAGTTAGAGCCCGTTCTCCAGTTTAAATTCTGCATTACACATAGCAGAGTTTCAGCAGCTGTGCATGGCTTAAACGGTCTAAACGAAAATTATATATGCACGAAAAGTAACCAGGACTTAACCATTTATTTACAATGACTAAACTAGAAGTAGGTGGTTTTTCAGGTCTCCTTTTGAACTTACCCAAATTGAGATACAGATTAACGTAATAGGTTTTATTAGAGGTGCAGCAGCTCTGTTAAAGCTGGTTAAAATGCAATGAAAATTATATATGCACGAAAAGCAACCAGGACTTAACCATTTATTTACGATGTCTAAACTAGTACTAGGTGTAAATTAACGTTAGAGAAAGGGTCTTTGGTCACTAGTGGAAGTTTCATCAGTTAGTGCCAATTCTCCAGTTTAAACTCTGCATTACACATAATAGTGCTTCAGTTACTGTGCATGGCTTAAATTGTCTAAACGAAAATGACATATGCACGAAAAGCAACCAGGACTTAACCATTTATTTATGATGACTAAGAACTAGACTAGAACTAGGTGAATTAAGGTTTTATTAAGGCTATTTGGTCACTAGTGGAAGTCCAAGTTTCATCAGTTAGTGCCCGTTCTCCAGTTTAAACTCTGCATTACACATAGCAGCGCTTCTGCAGCTGTGCATGGCTTAAACGGTCTAAACGAAAATTATATATGCACGAAAAGCAACCAGGACTTAACCATTTATTTACGATGTCTAAACTAGTACTAGGTGTAAATTAACGTTAGAGAAAGGGTCTTTGGTCACTAGTGGAAGTTTCATCAGTTAGTGCCAATTCTCCAGTTTAAACTCTGCATTACACATAATAGTGCTTCAGTTACTGTGCATGGCTTAAATTGTCTAAACGAAAATGACATATGCACGAAAAGCAACCAGGACTTAACCATTTATTTATGATGACTAAGAACTAGACTAGAACTAGGTGTAAATTAAGGTTATTAAGGCTATTTGGTCACTAGTGGAAGTCCAAGTTTCATCAGTTAGTGCCAATTCTCCAGTTTAAACTCTGCATTACACACAGTAGCGCTTCAGCAGCTGTGCATGGCTTAAATAAACCCCACCGTCCGCAGAGCTGCTGTCGCCCGCTCTCTCTGCTCTTGTGAAGTGTGCTTCCTTCTCTCTTCTGTGACCCGGTGTTCACTCGTTTGTGCTCTGTTCTTCTCCCCCTCTGCTCCTGCCCTGTGTCCTCTCTTGTGTGCACCTGTAGGCAGCCCTTTGAGTCACTTCTTTGACGTAATTAAACAACTCTTTTCAGACGAGAAGAACGGCCAGGTGCCCTCCTACGCCCCCAAGCACTGCCCCTCACCCGCGCTGGTCCGGAGACTCCCCGACCACGAAAACAATGACGCTAAATGTCCCCGGGCTAAGCTATCCGCGGCATCCGTCGGCACGCAGGACGAATCATAGACCTCGCAGAGACCTTTTTTCTATGAATGACTAAACATATATTTTCTGAATGCACATCTCACTTCCCACTCATTTTTCCATCCTCATATTCACCCGATTATTCCATGCTGCTCTAACCTTCCTATCATGTCAATTTTTCCATCACCAGGAATTATCCAAAAAACCTATTAAGGCGTTTCCAAGTCTCCTTCGAAAGAGTGCCAAGAAAGACGGACATTTCTAGACGACGGAAGATTTTTTTTTCTTCAAAGGAGCCGTACACGTCGAGGGGGTTGCCATAGAAACTCTTCACTTCTAGCTGCCATTACTAGAAGTAGATCCGGTAGTTGTTAGTATTTCCCACGTCCCGTCACAGACTTGCAGTACACCGAACTAGACACAACTCAACGCACACTCCATACAGAATCTACCAGTTTTCCTTCAATTGGAGACAAGCACTTCTTGGACACGGTATGCACAAAAATTCCAAATCTCTGGGATGTATTACTATGAAGAACAATTACAATTTACAGACATTAAACATTGACTGATTTCGAGGAGGAGAGAAGGGAGAGGAGAACCCGCCACACTACGCCGACGCGGATTGCTTGCTGGATTGTAATGACTTTGAGTTCGCTTTTTAAATGTACTTTCTTTGTGAAGAACTTTGGAAAAATATTGACTTTATTATGTATTATTATCATTATTATTATTAGTCTTGATTCTATTGCTGCAAAATGCACTGGAATTGTGAGGTGGGGGGAGGC
>KN488968.1:0-13385 GCA_000787155.1 Scartelaos histophorus | reverse complement strand
GTCGTGGTCTTAAGGAGGTTGGTTCTCCCTCTATTCCTCCTTTTCGGTTTTTTTATATTTTTATTCTCAAATAGACTGTCACAGCTGTGCTCAAGTTACAAAACTACATCTATACATACTCCATACAACTGCACAACTCACCCTGTTATATAACCCCATGTCAATCATTATTTAATCCTTGCAACCTTTTTTATAGCTGGGATATATCTATTATATTTCTATATTTTATTTTTCTTGTACATATACAATAAGTTGAATATTAATTGCAATTTTTTTTACTTATTTTGAATTTATACAATTTTTATTGCTCTGTGTTATTATACTGTGATGTGTGAACTACTGTCCAAATAATTTCCCTTGTGGATCCATAAAGTTTAAAGCCTTTTCCCCTGTTTGTTTCAGAGGGGCTTGTACAGAGTTCCTGGTGGCGACAGGGCAGTGAAGGAGCTCAGGGAGCGGTTTCTTTCTGGGAAAACGGCTCTGAATTTGGAGAAGGTGGAGGATGTGCATGCCATCTGTGGTCTACTCAAAGACTTTCTCAGGAAACTCCCTGAACCTCTCATCACGTTTCGTTTGCACCCACATTTCATGCAGGCTGCAGGTGATAAGAGCAGGTCGAAACGGAGCATTTATATATTTTTGAATGATAATGGACCCTGTAAATGACTGTAAAGTGTAGTTTTACTTTATCTCTCATTGAATGCGCTCGTTTCCCCAGAGTTTGAGGATGAGAGTGGAACTGTGATCCTCTACAAATCCATCTCTGAACTTCCTCCGCCCAACAAGGACACTCTGGCCGTCATCCTTCTGCACCTGCACAAGTACTTTCATGTTAAATGTCCCATGTTATTATCAGATCATTATGTTTCCTCATCAAAAACATACCTGGAGTTTTGTGTCATTCACATGTTTAACACACAGTTTTTCTCTCAATCAGAAAATACTTTTTTTTTTTCATACACACATGTAGGAATAACCTTTTTTTATTAGTCCATCGACATCCCTGCAGCTCCGTATGCTCTGTTCCACCTTGTGATGTCATACGATAATGCAGGAAGTGTTTAAACTCCATAACCTTGTGATGTCATACGATAATGCAGGAAGTGTTTTTAAACTCCATACACCTTCACTAGAATCATTTGGATAATTACAGCCCTGGTATTGCCCATCTCTGTTCACTTCATCTCCCATTTCATGACATCACAAGGTGGAACAGAGCATATTGAGCTTGGCCAGCGGACAAATAATAAAAGGTCACTCCTACCTGTGTATATAAAACAAAGCATGACTCAAGGTATATTTCTGAAGAGGTAACAACAATATAACGTAGATCAACTTAAAATACAAGTCAATTTTGTGTAATATAGGACAGTTTACCCACTTGTCTCTTTCCTCCTTTTATCGCTCACCTCGCCTCCTACTTCTTGCCACTTACCACCTCTCCTCGTCTCCCAGAGTGATGGTGAGCGCCGAGTGCCACATGGACCACAGTAACCTCTGCCGTGTCTTTGGACCCACGTTAATAGGACATGCATTAGCGGAACCTTCTCCAACGACAATAATGAGGGACACAGCCTCTCAGCATAAGGTCAGACCAAAACCTGTCTTACCCCTGGTCTAGACCGGTGTTTAAAAAGTGCTGCAACCGCAAAAAGGTCCAATTTGAGGCCAGTAAAACTCCCCTTAAGCCTTTACGAAGTTCTTCTGACTCTCTATTACAGGTGATGAGTCGGCTTCTATCCGTTCCTGTTGATTATTGGAAAAGGATTCTGTCTCAAACTGAGCAAACTCCTACATCTGCTCCACCAACCTGCGTGAAGACGGCCAATCAGGACGAAGGACCTGGTATGTGTGACTTTATTTGCATAAAACCATAAAAAACCCAACTATATTGCACAAAAATTCAGTCTTGTCAGCTTTACGTCACCGTTTTTAACAGTTTCCTTCTCAAAAACATACCTAGAGTTGTTTTGTTTCAGCTATTTTACCTTTTTGTTCAGTGTAAATTGTAAATTCCAGGGCTGAAAATATCCAAATGATTCTAGTGAAGGTGTGTGGGGTTTAAAAACACAATGGAGCACTTCCTGTATTACCACATGACATCACAAGGTGGAGCAGCGTGTTTTCTGAGACGAACACAGCCTAAATCTGCTAAACTCATCATATGTTTTTGAGGAAACACTATAACATGGATCAGAAAACTTCTATGGGTCCCTTTTTAATTCTAAATCTCGTGCAGTTCGGTTGTTCAAGCCCGTGACGTCTCCAGAACTCAACTCGTACAGAAACCGCCAAGGGTCAATAACGGGACGATTACGCAACTTGGGACATGCCGGAAATGTGTAAGTCAAAATCCAATCAAGTCCTGAAAACCCGTTCCAGTCCAAGTCAGACCTGATTTTGTTCACGCAGGGACCGAGGTGACAGACGCTTTTTCACATCTCCCAAAAAAACAAGTCACCTGTCACCATAGAAATTGTATAGACAAGTACATTTTAGAAGAAAAGTAAGTTATGTTTATTGGAATAAATAATAAAGTGTATTTGAACTCTGTTTTTCTTAGTATATTCAGTGCAACATGGTGTGTTTTTAACTTAATGGTGCAAACGTTTCTAGTGTACGGTCTGTTACCTGCTTATCTCCATGGAGACGTTACTGCTTGGCCTGGAATGTCCCATAGTATGACATTAAACATCTAGTATTTATTCATTATGGGTGTTATTCTTGCTCAAAAATACAAAGATTCCATCAGACACTCCACAGATATTGCAGTATAGTGTAGTGCTGCACCCTAATTGTCTCTTGTGATGGATAGTTTTAATTTATACTGTGGAACAAAGACATAACCTGGAGATATTCTGGTGATGGACCCTGCACTCAAATTGTTACGCAGTGCACCCTTAATTTTTTTAATTTTGTATTTTGACTAGGGTGACCAGACGTCCCTATTAACCCGACAGTCCCAGTTTTGGGTGCTGTCTCCGCTCTCCCAGCAGATTTGTCCCAGTTTTATACAAGAAATGTCCCAGGTGTCCATATTTTTGACCTGCCAACAATAGAGGCATAATAGAGTGCAGAAGAAATGTCCTTCATTACACACTCATTTCACAATTTTATTATTCTCAACCAGTCCAAACCAGGGATGTCCCGGTTTTTATTTTGATAATCTGGTCACCCTAATTTTGAGTTCATTTATCATGGCAGATCATATAGCAGCAAATTGAGTTTTGTGTTAATTTGATGGTCTTTAAATTTGTGTCTTGCAGCCCAATAAAACTGCAACATTAACCATGCATTATACAGACTTTTATGTAGGTTGTATATCCTGATGATCATGATTTGAAGCCCAGTATTTCTATTACTGAGACTCGAGCGCGTGAAAGTGGAGTGGGCGGGGCTAGCGTGTGTGGGCGGGGCTGGAGATCCTTCCGCAAACCTGTCCGGACAGAAACAAGTGACACCGGCACGTCAGGCATGTGGTTTGTTTGACTCTAAACTGGAAATAAATCTGGTATTTTTAGCTACGCCACCATGGCACATGTGGGTTCAACTTTTAGGCAGGTATAGTTGTACATTTCTGACCATGGTAGTTTTATAATCCGTGGTTGTAGAAGAGCTTCAGAGCGCACATTGTTTCGTTAATTCTGTACAAAGTGTCCTCTCGACTCAGCAATGGAGTTTGTTGTGAAATTAACAAATCAAAGTCAAGGAAGAGATCGCATTTTTCGGTAAGTCTAATTGTATGTTTAAAATCCTTTAATATTTGTAGGTAAAGTGTTGACAGTGGTGCTTGTGTTTGCAGGACGACCCAGTATGCGTGCGCCCTGTGCGCGTATCTGCTCCGACAGGACCCCAGCAGAAAGGAGCTGGTGGGTAAACTGAAAAGCCTGGAAAGCAGCATGAGTTCTGGAAGAAAATGTAAGAATCACAGAAATTATGATTAAATTATACTCCTAAAACCAAAAGAGCATTTGGGTTAATCTTGGACTAACGAGGTTACAGACTAGGATTTTATTTTGTAGCAAGTGTCAGACAACTACACACGTTGTATCCTTGGTCCTGTAAGTGATGGGAGTGAACAGTGACTTTTTAAATAAGAATGCAAAAAAGTATATAAAAAGTATATATGTTTTGTCATTTTCAAATTAAACTGGCTATTCTTCTATTGCTATTCTTCAAAACAGACTTTAAAATGTAACTTTTCTGAGTTGATCCACTGCAAACTGGTTCATTGACCTTTGTGCAGATTTAAAAAAAAACAAAAAAAAAAACAGAATTGCCTATTTCTCTGCCTGTGTCCCTGGCCTTTGGACAGACTCTGCTGTGTTGTGTTGTGGTGTGAGGAGTTGTGTGGGATTCAGTGACAATGGAACAAACAATGAAACATTCACTGAACAGTTTTGCAGGAATTAGAAATGGTACATACACTGTGGAAGGACACAACACACCCTATATGTGACTAGTGACTTATTTGTAAAAGGGTTGTTCATTAAAATACTTGTATTTTAATATATAATCTAGAGTTTCTGTAAGGCTTTTACCACACCTAATGGCCCAGAAAGAAGAAAAAGGTTTTTTTGAAGTAAATATGTCACTTATTGCCTCTGTTAAACCATAAATGATAATCCTCTGCTCTAACCTTCATTCCTGTTCTTTGTTAGTGTTCAGACTGGGGAACACATTGAACTCCATTGACGCTGCCAAACGGACCGTGCTCCTTGCTGACCCGCTGCTCCGGCTCTCGCTGACCACAGCCAACCTCGGCCGCGCTCTCTACTTCATCTGTGACAACTTACTTTGGCTCCGAAACGTGGGGCTCATCCGCAGTATTGACAAGGAGAGCTGGAGCCTGCATGCGTCACGATGCTACCTCCTCTCTCTGATTATGAACCTTATCAGGGATTCTTATGTAATTGGTCAATTAATGGTCCAAAGAGCCAGAGATAAGGAGTTTCAAAGGAAGATGGATGAACATCTCACAGAGAGCACTGAAGTAGCAGAGGCTGTGGTACCTCAGTTAGATGCACTGATTTTTATTCTTCTCCAAATTATCAAATCTCATCCTGCTGTTGCCTTGGATACACTCAAAAATATATGTGATCTCTTTATTCCGTTGGATAAGTTGGGGATTTACCAGTCTAATGCTGGGGTGGTGGGGTTCTGTGGTCTTTTGTCTTCCATAATTGGAGTTGTGACACTAGTGCGACCAAACTTGAAAATCAAACCGTGACAAAATGTTTAAATTAATGGGTGCATTTACAACAGTTAAGTACAGCGCGTCTTAAATGTAATTTTACTCACTGGTCTGGCTAGAACTGACAGACTGAAAAAAGGCAAGACTCACCTGAAGTGCCTTTAAAACAACTGCCTCAGAGAACCTCACGGCGCTGCAGCAGGACTGTTTCTCCTGGAAATACTTATTTATATGACTAAAGGGGCACAGTGCAATCATGTGGCAATCTTAGATTTACTTTGTTAACAGTAAGGTTGGTACAAAATGAGAAACGGCAGAATATTTGACGCGTGATTAACGATACTGTGAGTTTGTATTGTATTGCAGGACTTCTCTGAAAAATTGGATTCTGTTTGTGAAAAAAATGCAAATATAAAGCAAGTCTTAACCTTAAATAAGCCCACAGGGTGAAGGGAAGTGTGAATTGACTAACCTGTTTAGTAATATGTTCCTGATGTAACTACTTCATAACACTGAGCCGAACACTGTATCATTGCCACTTTTCTAATAATTGAACTTTTTATGAACATTTTTAATAAACACAAAGTGAAATAAGTCTCAAAAATGCACTTGTCTGATGGTGTCCACAACTGTACACAACCCCTAACTTAAATAGGCCTATTTAATTTATCCAATTTAATTGCTACGTCAATATTTAATCAATGCACTGATATTAAGGCTATAGGTACAAACCACTGTTGATGATCTCACCATTTGTCCTTGTGTTAAAATCCATCCATCTTCTTCCACTTATCCAGGGTCAGGTCGCAGGGGCAGCAGCCTAAGAAGTGATTCCCAGACTTCCTTCACCCCGGCCACTTCCTCCATCTCCTCCAGGGAAACCTTGAGGCATTCCCGGCAGGCCTGGGAACATATCCTGGGTTTTCCCCGGGGCCTCCTCCCGGTGGGACATGCACGAAACACTGTCCCAGGGAGGCACCCAGGAGCCACCTCAGCTGACTCCTCTATGTGGAGGAGCAGTAGCTCTACTCCGAGCTCCTCCCGTGTAACTGAGCTCCTCACCCTGTAGAGGAAGCTCATTTCGACAGCTTGTATCCACGATCTCGTCCTTTCGGTCACCACCCAGAGCTCATGACCATAAGTGAGAGTAAGAACGCAGACTGACCGGTAAATCAAGAGCTTTGCCTTTCGGCTCAGCTCCCTCTTCACCACAAAGGTCCGTTACAACGACTGCAAAACTGCCGACGCAGCACCGAATGTTAATCAATAATCAATAAATGAAAATCAACCAAAGACAAATCGAAACTCACATTAAATATCTGAACATCTTCTCCAAGGCTGATTTATTGTTTTGACCTTCGTACACCAGTAGAAAAAAGTTGAAATAAAAAAATGTTTAAAAAATATTCAAATTCCTTCTGAATACAGAGACATTTGTGTTTCTGGTAACTTTGTTTTTTTAAAAGGCACTCACAGTTGATGATGTGTCGATATATTGTTCTGATATGTATGAGCATTATATCACTGGATTTATTCAAACTAAATGATTGTGCAATCAAGAAGTAAAAAACATGGCAAGCTCAGAAATGGCCATCGTGGTTGTCAGAGGGGAGTTTGTGTTATAAAGAGAGACTATGTTAGACCGTGGGCTTGGTCATAGTCTGTGATCAGGCCTTTGATATGGGACAGTTTGTGGTGGAGGTACTGGCAGCGCCTCTTCTCATCCCGATAACCAGGGAATTTCTGAAAGCAAAAATAATTACAGTTTCAGTAAAGTTCAAGCCTTTTCCATTGCTGCCCTTTCCCTTTTCACATCAGACACGCTAAACACCTTCGAAAAACAGCTCAAAAATCACCTTTTCCTCAGCCTGTAGCCCCCACACACGACTGCTTCCTTACTAGTTTTGTCTGGCCTGTTTTTTGTTACCCTCTTGTGAAGTATTTTTGAGTTAGTGTGAAAATCCCTATTGATGTGATATTATTATAAAGTAAAAAGTTGCTCAGATGATTCATACAGGACTAAAGCACTAAGCACTGTTTAATATGTTTTGTTTTTTTTTACTTTTTTTTATCAGAGACTTGCAATTTATCTTTTTATCTGCAGACGTAAGACACTAAATACACTTACCTTCTTGTACCTCTTGTACTTTTGCATGATCCTATCTTCCATAAGCTGCAGAAAAAATAATGATTATTTTAATTTCAAACATGACGCTATTTTCTGATCTCTTATAATGTTGTTTCATCAGAACAATCCCGGGGTAGAGTTTTATTCGCATATGTTTTACCACACAAATCCTGCATATTTAGGAAATCCTCTGAAAACTGTTCCACCTTATGATGTCATGTAATGTAGGAAGTGCTCCACTGTGTTTTTAAATTTATACAGCTGTGAAACTATCTTTTAAGTGGCAAACAACTGCTTCATTACCGCACAAGGTGGAACAGAGCATTTTGAACTTTGGAGATGAAGATAGACTAATAATAAAGGGTTAGAAGAATTCATTTTGTGTAATATAGGATCTTTGAATAAAATAAACAGGAAACCGTAATTAAGAATGCAAAATATAACACATTATTATTTTACAGTCCTGATTTGGAGCTTACCTTGTATTCCTGAGTTCCTGGGGAGAGGGAGTTGATCTTGGAGGCCAGCTGCATGAACATGTCTGTGACGGTCCTGATGTGGTCGTGGAGGCTCCTGTACTCGCTGTACTCTGCACTGAACTCCTCCTGGTACTGCTGCCTCTGCTCCATCGAAGTCACAGGTTTGTATTTTCTGAAAGGACAGACAAAATCCATAGTCTGTCTTTACACTTGATGTCCTGAAGATGGCGCCACAGATCAGTACAAATAGCTTCGTGCCTCTGTAGTGGTGGGTGCTTACAGACAGCAGAAACACACAAGGGCAACACGGGTATTTTGTGTTCAGGTATTAAGATAAAACCAGTGCTTTTTGTGACTTACATTAAATAATCGGGCAGTTCCTCAGTGATTCGACAGTTTTGTGTGCTCTCCTGCTCCCCCTCTGTGAACAGCAAATGTACAAATAAATCCTCAGCCCAGTCACACCCCAGATCTGTGGAGAGGCAAGCCCACTCACAGTAAAAATTGTATATATGAGGAATAAAAAACATGTACTTAATTAGATGTGAGATGGAAAAATATCACACTGTGGAAAATTCTTGGCAAAGCAATCTCCATTAACACTAAACATTATTATTGCCATTATAAAAGTTACAGTGCACTTTTGAACTTGCCTGACCAGCCAATTATGGAAGTAAAAATGTGACAGTTTCGAATAAAAAAATTGTTAAAATGAAAATAATTGGGGAAAAAAAGCATTAACGTGATAGAATAAATTCAAGTTGAGAAATTCAAGTTGAGAAATTCAGAGAAAAGACATTCAGGTCAAAGTTCACTGCATATTCTGACTAAATTGCTAAAATTTATAGTTTGTTTTTTTTTTTTTTTTTAACAGCCATAGTTCCCATAGCAACAGAATGTGCAGTGAACTTTGAGCTGAACGTTTTCAATCTGAATTTCTCAACTTGAATTTCTCAACTTGAATTTTGTCAGTCTGAATTAAAGACGCTGAAAAGTACCGTCATTTTACCCCCAACTATTTCCATTTCAACATTTTTTTTTACTTCAAGTTATGTGATTCATCATGAAATATTCCAATTCAAAACTTCTGGCACATTTATACTTCCATACCAGTCCTTTTTACATTTTTATTAGACTCCAGAAGGGTCTCAAATTGGACTATAGAGTGTGAAAAAAGGATGATCCAACTGCAGCCGTTAATTTGAAGCACGTTTCTCTTAAATGTGAAAGCCAAAATTTGCATTACATTCAAACAAAATAACAAAATCTAACTTCTTCCATCTAAGATAAGTAAAAATCCACACTTTCTTAGTCCTTTACGTTGTGTTTTCTTCTTTTTTCAAGCGTAAACTGTCACTCAAGCCCTCTGAAATCAGGGAGACGGGATGCAGCTCCAGATTTGGTCGTCTTTGTAAAGTTTTATCAAAGCGTGTGGTTCTGGCTGGTCGGGTAACCTTTGAACATATTGCATAACACTTTTCATACCCAGAGCTCATTACCCATTCACCCCTCTGTCATTTTTGGTGGAAATATAAAACAATCAAAGCATGCATACAAGCCCAAACTAAAGACGTGTTTTACCTTTTTGCTGCGTCTTCTCTTGCGGGCTGCTCTCGATCCAGTCTGGTTTCAGCCGTGCCCTCTCCTTCCCTTTGTGTTTTTTGTGTTTCTTTTTGTACTGGTTGGTTGTAAACTCGGGGGGGCTGCAGGGGCCGGGCGTGAGGGCGGCTCCGGGCGAAGGCGAGGCGGGCGCCGTCCTCTCGGGCAGCGGCGAAGCCCTCACGGTGGTAGAGCCTTCGTGTTTGTGAGGGGAGTACAGGGCCGTGGGCGTAAACTCCGCTCTGATGTGGGAGTTCTCGGCGTTTCGAGGCGGCGTCGTCGTGTCCCGGCTCTGATCCACTCGCTGTTTCTTTGGAGTTTTACAGTTCAGAAAGGCAGGGTTCAACGGACGTTTCTTAATGGCAAATAGAGAAAAAAAGGCTTAGGATGTGGCTTTCCTGTGCTGCTATGCATTTTTACAGTGAATAAAATGAAACACTGCAAACATCTTACTCTGTTCTGTTCAAAAAAATATTACCAAGTTGAAATTAATGAATTGGCCCATTTTACACCATTTTCTGATCTATTTTATAATGTTTCCTCATCAAAAAACATACCTGGAGTTGTGTTTTGTTTTATTCACACATGTTTAACACACAAACCCTGTATATTTAATACCTAGTGATGTCATGTGGTAATACAGGAAGTGCTCCACTGTGTTTTTAAACTTCTTACACCTTCACTAAAGGCATTTGGATCATTTCAGCCCTGGGATTTCCAATCTGTAGCTGTTAACTTGAAAACTTTGTGACATTTTGAGCTTTGGAGATGTGACAGACTAATAAACCAGGATTACTAAAACTTGTGAATGAAAAAAAAAATCACTATTCCAAGTATGTTTTTGAGGTAGCAATATTATAAAATGGCTTGAAGCTCAAAAAAGTCAGGATATTTTAATAACTAGAGTTTCATACATTAAGTTTTCAATAAATAAAGAAGGATTTTTGAGGATAGAATGGGATAAAATATTTAAAACCAATTAAGGAGCAGAAAAAAGGAGTAATAAAGTAACTACATGAACAATTCTAAGTGTATCAAATCAATGAGTCCAAAATAATTGAAATCATACCACAGTTTTAACCGGACTGAGCTGAGAGGGCGAGTCTCCAGGAGCTCTGAAGGACGAGTGGTTGGACTGGGGACTCCTGAGCTGCCCGATGTGAAGAGGCGGGAGTTTTCTGAAAAGCGACAAATGACGATTATTTCATCTAGATTAAATAAAACCTTTAATACTTTGCAGTGATATTACGGTCGGGGTCTTTTACATGTGTTTCTATTGGAGTAATGTTCAACAAAAACTGCCAAATGTGTTAATATAGTCTGAAGAAAAATAAAAAAGGAATCTAACAGCACATTTTCAGGAGCTTGTGATCAATATGACGCGTTTGTGGTCTTGTTTGGGTGTGATTTTCAACAAAAAGGTGAGAGTGACTAACTGAAAAACTTGTGACTTTAATTTGACACAAAAAATCTCACCTGCCGTCGTTCCAAACAAGCTTTTTCTGGTCAGATTGTATTAAAATAAAGCTGAGAGTAAACTTTTTGGTTGGGCGTGCATCACCTGCTTTTGTTCTGCCTGGACATTTAACACCTCTACTTTACATTTATTAAATTACAGTGGTTCTATTTCCCCAAAAAGTCCCAAAAATACCAAGAAAAACGAGCATTCTGACTGGGAGCGGGATCGCCTTTCCTCAGATCCGACCTGTAACTTGATCTGCTTTGGTCTCCATGACGTTAGAAAGGTTTTAAAGCCGCGCTGTAAAACATTCCAGATGAAGCAATAACGCGCCCACGGAGAAAAGCAGTCGACGGACCCTCCAGAAAACAGAAAAATCACACGATGCAGCTATAAGTCTAGCTTGAGTGAGAGCGCTTTAGACAGAGTAGTGCTTCCAGTTAGCTTCACACCCCCAGAGAATGTTGGGGACGTCAGCTGCAAAGGATTAATATTGTTTAGCCGTTTTTGGACACAGAATGACCCTTTTTTTTGTAACTAATCCTGATTAATTTAGGATATCTGGACGTTTTTAAGTGTTTTGCTCAAAGACACAAAGTTTACTTAGTGTTTTATTGTTACATTATAGTGATACCGACCTGATGAGAAGCCTGTGGATCAGCCGTCTCTCCTCCTCCGTGTACCCAGGCCAGTTTTTCTGGACTTGTCTGTACAGCTCCTCCTTCAGACAGTAGCTCTGGTCTTTTGGATTCAGTGTGCCAACCTGAAATATGACAAATCCTTTATTCTCTATACACTTTATTAATACTTTTTACTTTCTCTATTCAGCGGGGTTATAGAAATCTTAAAATATTGCATGATAAACTTTTGGACAATGATAGAAAGCTCTAAAAACATAACACATCTCTCAAAAAACGCATATAATGTTTTTTGTTAGTTCGTTTTCTTCATTTTTTCTTTACCTCGAAACTTCTACTACTACATTTTGGAGCAGGACAATAGACAGTCCTGAAGTTGGCTTGCAGATAACAGCCAAAACAGCTCAACAAATTAAATAGGTAAATCCATCTCCTACTGTATTGCCTTTAAAAAGAATCCAAGTGTAAAAGAAAACAAAATGAACATTATATTTTAGACTAGGTGCTTGTACTCTCTACTTTTTGTCTTTAGATTAGATTTTTTTTACCAGAAATTCTCAATCTTGGCTACTTATATTTAACTCTTTAGTTGCTTTTCAGAATGGTTGCAAATGCTTTTAATTTTGGATTTAAATGGGAACTTTAAAGGTCCAACATTATGCAAAATTTTGTTAAAATGCTGTTAAAAATATTAAAGGTCCAATATTATGCAAAATTTAGTTAAAATGCTGTTAAAATATACTCAAAGTTGTGTTGTGTTTGAGTTATTTTGCATTATTAGGCTGTTTGTTCCACCTTATGATGACATGAAGCAGTGGTTTTCAAGTTCACAGTTACTTTTTACTTTTCGTTTAGTTGAAATTGGTAATTCCAGGGTTGAAATTGATGATTGAAATGATTCTTGTGAAGGTGTACGGAGTTTAAAAACGCAGTGGAGCACTTCCTGTATTACCATATGACATCACAAGGTGGAACAGCATAAATATGGAAGGTTTGTGTGTTAAACATGTGGAGGAATCAAGACAAATGAGGAAACAACGTTCAGAAAATTGCCTGATCTGGATCCTTATTAATACTTTTAGTCCAAATCTTCTGCTTTTGAAATCTTGAATATTTGTGGAGCATATTTGGGGCATTGCTTCACTCGTCTCACCTCGTCCAGCACGGCGCTCAGATCAGCCTTCTCTTTGGGGCCGACTCCTTCTCGCTCCAGGCTTCGCAGTAGCTCAGGTTTCCGGCAGGGCTTCAGGGCGAGCAGATGAATGACGCGCTCAGGCAGGGGGCGCTGTGCTGCAGGGCTGGGGGCCACGCTCCTCTTGTAATTCGGAGACAGTTTGTTGAAGCTTTCTGAGCCTGGGACCAAAGGCTGCTTCCTCTGGACCTTCACGAACTTACCTAAGAGTAAAACAGACATTATAGAGCAGGGGTCTTCATCCACTAACTCTCCATCCACTTTCAAGAAGCTGAGTAACAAAAATTTGGCTAATCAAATAACTATTTCCATTGTAAATCTATCGTTTTGTTAAGTAACGCTGTGAAATAATAACTGGATAATGGTTTATGTTTTATAGGCCTCTAACTGAATTGTTCCCTGTCTGAGCTCTGCTTACTGTGGCTCTTATACTGTATTTCCCATTTTCGTTTTACAGAAAGTAGCTCACAGGAGGAAAACGGTTGGAGAGCCCTGTTATAGATGAATTGAAAAATATGTTTATTTTTTGCAGACAAAATATATATTAGTGAATAAAGTTACTCGGTCCTGAGTTAACGTTGATAAATCTTGACTAAACACTTAAAGATTACACTATTTTCTACATTTCTAGATTTTCTACACATTTCCTCATCACTCGAGAATTTTAAATTTTTTTCATTCACAGATGTTTAACAC
>KN488966.1:0-10240 GCA_000787155.1 Scartelaos histophorus | reverse complement strand
GTGTGTGGATGGGCTTTATGCTTGTGTTTCTGCTGTGACACTGCAACAGACTTGAAGAGTGACAGGCTCAAGTCTCCTGTTCTACAAATTAAATAACATTACATAAATGTGTGATGAGCCTCCACATCTAGGTGATGTGACATATGTGACAGATTTGAACAGGTTAAAATAATTAAGGCACATATTATGATTGACTGATTGAAATTTATATTGTGGAAAGATTTCTCCCTCTCTGTCTTTGTGTAAATGAAAGTTGGGGGCAGTTAGTTGACCTGCTGCTGGTGAGGAGAGGCTGTTGGTCTCATACAACATGTGTATTTATTTCATACAAAAAGCATGAAACTGCACTGAAGCATTAGTTGAAGTACTTTCTAAGGACACTAGAGGGCACTCCATTCAAAGATACTGTTAGATTTAGAAGCAGTACATTTAGGTCACAAATGTGCACAGTAAGAAAAATATACATTGTGTTACTCAGGCCACAATGTCTTTTCTTTGCTCTTATTTTGAATGATTTTTTTTTCCCCCCATTAGAAATTCTTTTAACAGAAAAATGAGCCTTGCGGATCCTAAAATATCCAGAGCTGCACCCCACTGCTACTGCACCCAGCGGCCACGGGCTCTGGCAGAGGGCCCCATATCACTATGTCTGTAACTCTGGGACCAAATACTTACACGTTCAGGACTATGAGCTGGTATTATTATGATGGAAGTCCTGACATACCTGTTGTGTTCTCAGGGGAGCGCTTTAGTCTGGGGGAGTCGCCTGAACATTCATTTTGAAATTTGAGTCGAAAATGATTAAGTGAGCGTGAATTAATTTGAAGAGGTTTTAGTCAACTGGATAGATATTAATTCAATAATAACACATTTATACATGCATGAGCCTCCTAATAGGAACCAAACAATGCAACTGAACATACAAACTGAGCTTTACAGTGCTAGTAACACACTTTTAGATAACAGTTTTTACTAAATATTTTAATATAATGTATAATGACAAAATACTGAACACATTATGCACACCAGAGTAGCCTTTGAGCATTCATATTTACATTGACATTGCATTAAAAAAGCACAACCAGAAATAAAATGATTTATTGTTATAAACATTGATGTTACATAGAATTCTCCAATGAGGAACTGTAGATTCATGATGTGAACATGACTGTGTACAGAGATGGACTTGTTGGGAAAATAAGCTGATTTTGGACATGGACATGGACTTTGAATAATAAAGTGTAAATGGTTTATCCTAAGTTCCTAACATCGGATAGCACAGGCAACAACTATCTGGTAGTGTGGTCACCAGCCATATATACACGTTCTTCCAGGAATCCAGCACCTTCCTGTTCAATTCAAGAGATTACAATGTAAATGAAATGTCTGAGAGATTTCACAGGAAACAATGGTTCACATAAGCTAAAAATGTGACATACCGCGCGCTGTAAAGGCCTATTTCCCTCTGCTCCTAAATTAGCCAGCAACAGATGAACAAGTAACAACAACAGGTGTGAGCAACAAGGGACAACTGCAATAAGCTGCAATTATGCATCTGAACCGCACTCACATGTAAACATTGTTTGCTAAATTTAAGTAAGGAGTTGAGAAGATTTAGCTGAGATATTTACCCTATGGAGATCCTCGCAAAACAATGGTGAAATTAAAAGCACATTTTATCTTTCCCTGAGGAGGTAAACCGATTGTAAAATGCTAATTTCTGTTCTTAGCTTTGGCTGCTGAGTCAAGGAAATGTGATTTAGCCTCCAAACTGAGAACACGTCAAGGCATTACATATTTAATTTATGGGGCTGCTACCACTTGGACTGAGTGGCACAGGCACCTTCTCCAAGTTTAGTGACATCCTTATATGGAGAGGAGGCTATGGAGACACTCTTAGCCATCCCAATGTATAAAGGCAATGTATCCCATTTAACTACTAGGACTTTATTCTTAACATTTACCTCATAAAAGCACCATGTGTCAAAGATATTTAAATAACTTTTTCTAACCTTTGAGAGTGTTGGCTTATTTCTTCTCTGCATCTGGATTAACAGGCTCTGTACACAGAAAACACAATATTTGTTACAGTATAACTTATCCAGTCTATTGGATAATCAGAATTTATAAAACACATATTTAAGAGTATAAGGCAGTGACTTACGCTTGACCTCCAGCTTGCAGCTGACAAGCGCCTCTCCGTGGTCGTTCTTGGCTCTACAAGTGTACACACCACCGTCAAAGTTACCAGGTTTACGGATCTCCAGAGAGCAGATGCCCTGGACGCAGATTTGCCTGAACTTAGGGTCATCTCCAATAATCATCTGGTTCTTCATCCATTCGATCTTGGGCTGTAGCAGACAAAAAGAATAAATGCAAATGGAAAACAAATTCCTATCTAAAACCAAAGCTGTTTCTATTTTTGGTAATGTCCTACAGTCTGCAGCAGCCCTGTTTTGGAAGGCCCCATAAGGGAATCTTACTCATCTGACCCTACTTCCAAATGACCCATGACCCCATGACCCCTGCTCACACCGTGGACCACTTTTAAAGGCACAGAATGCCAGTCTAATTGGAGCCTTAAGTATCACATATGCTCCAGTACTGTTAGCGGCTCAATAGAGTATGTTCCCACTGAGAACAGAGAGGTGCATGTCAGTGATGCACAAGCATAAGAGGCCACGGTGTTAGTTTGATATCCTCACTCAGCACCTCAATATTATTGTAGACAGCTACTGACAGAGGCCAACGTAACAACACTTCTGGAGTTACAGTGTGCATAATGCCATTGTCAACAGCACAATATAATCTGCTCAGCCATTGCAAACACAGCTAACCACTTCGCATCAGTGGCATAACTATGGTCCAGCCACACGGGGACACGCACAGAAAATCTGGACGGTCAAACAGGTATTTGAACAAAAAACTAGTCCGAAACCATTAACATATTAAATAATAACAATCATGGCAGGTAAAGATAGTATCTTCCTTGATGGGCATCTTATTATATGTTGAATGCCTGTGGATGAAAAGATGTGAGAGATCTAGATGTTTCTTACCTTTGGGGATCCTCTGACAGAGCAGAGCAGCTTGGTGCTGTATCCAACAGTAGTGGCTCTGTCGCTCAGGTTGGTGGTGAACTTGGGAGCCTCAGAGAAGTCATGCTCCTTGTACTCAGGTGGTTTGTAGTCAATACCTGAACATAAAAGTAACTCACAGATGTATACATGTAATGTAGTATTGTTTAATGTAGCAACAAGAAATACAAATGAACTCTTTTGGTTGTGCATTTCACTGCTACCCGTGCTTGTGCGTAGGCAGCAGATGATGTTGTGAATAAATGAATGTTTACCCTACCTGTCTTCTGGATTGTGGCCTCCTCTTTTGTCACGGTAGCGTCCTCACTGATTCCACACTTGTTCTCAGAGAATACTCTGAACTTGTAGGTGTTGCCCATGATGAGGTCAGAGATGGTGGCATTCAGTCTGTGGTAATGCTCCAGCACAGTGAACCATTCCTGCACACATAGTGAGAAGAGAGTTTATTACTAACGATTTATAACATGTCAGTTATCAAGGGATCATATTAATATTCACTGATTATGATTTAATCCGCTGAGAGGATGGCTACTTACTCCGGTCTTCTTGTCAGCCTTCTGGATTAGGTAGCCTGTGATTTCTGTGTTTCCATTATCTTTGGGTACGGTCCATTCCAGAGCAACATTGAAGCCCCAGACATCAGCAATTTTAACACTGGCAGGAGGCCCTGGCAGCTCTGTAGGACATGGTTTAGACTTATTATGCATTACATAAAACAAAACACTTAAATAAGAGCCAGATCAATTGAAACTGACCAACAATCTGCAAGATCAGTGAAGCTTTATCCTCAAAGTCGTCTACTTTGACGCTCATCTCATAAACTCCGGAGTCCTCTCTCTCTGCTGCACGGATGAACAAGATGCTGTCTCTGTCTGTGCTGCGAATATTCACCCTCTTAGTGTCCAGGGCCTCGCCATTCTTTGTCCAGCTCACAACAGGTTTAGGTTTGCCCTAAAAATAAAAATACACATGAGTATGATATCAACATCAAATGTTTGTTGAACGCATTATGATGCATTACTGTGAAGGGGATGGTCAGATTGATCTTGTCTCCCACATGAGCGACGTATCTCTGCCTGAGGAAGCGGGGCAGACGAACTTTGGGACGATCTGGATAAAGA
This sequence comes from Scartelaos histophorus, assembly GCA_000787155.1. NCBI lineage: Eukaryota > Metazoa > Chordata > Actinopteri > Gobiiformes > Gobiidae > Scartelaos > Scartelaos histophorus. The sequence goes on along the minus strand of KN488966.1, from coordinate 6,021 downwards.
ACACATAATGATTAGAGATTGGGTTGGATTTTATTATTATTATTTATTTTTCTGAACTCTGATATCTTCAAAAATGTTTGCTTCCTTTTTATTCTCCTTTTATATGTATGTTTTGTCATTGGTGAAATAATCCAATAAACCAACATCTTATGAATGAATGTGCTATGTCATGTCTTGTTGCTCAGTAACACAACTGAAACATTGTTTATTTCAAGTTGCACACTAGACACTATTCCATTACCATCAATAACATTGTATATAAGGAACTAAAAGATAAAAATAGCTTAAAGGTCATAAGAAAAGGAATAACATGCATAGTTAGCAAATGTGAGACACTGGCACTCTCTGTTCCTGCACGCTCATTTGTAAAAGTAATTTGGTGAGAAGCACCAGCTGCTAAGTCCACCAGAGTGACATTTGTCAGGATTCTAAAAAAAGCATCCGTACTGCGGTATATCTCCTAACCTTTCATGATTCAGAGCTATACTTGCCCGTGTTGCATTAGAAAGTCTATAATATCAAAGATACACTCCGAACACACACGTACACATAGCTGGAATTGACAGGAAGAGCAAATATATTTGTAGGGCTAAAATTACATTTAATTGTCGTAATTACTGGCTGTGGTTGCGGTAAAATCCTTATTCTTGTATAACCAATGCAGCAACATTCTAGTTTGTGTTTGCCATCCACAACTAAGTCAGGGCTTAACCAACAGTAAAGTCTATGGCATCTTTCAAAATAAACAGTGAATCTCTTGAAGTGTCAAGAGATTTGGGTGACACCTGAGAAGTCAGCGCTGTGCCTTGCCACCTCTGCTCCTGGTGCAGAGATAGGACACACTGGAATTTACCCTGCGCTCTTGCACCAGGGCCCCCACCTGCTCTCACCCAGATCACTTGTCACCATCGATCTAGTGAGAAAGCAGCTTGACACTTCCTCAGCATGAGCTCTGGCCAGAGGCACATTACAATGCCAAACTCGGAATCCAAAGGAAACCAGTGCTAATGAGAGTCACATGCGAGTCATGATTTACATTAGAGGTTTTGACTGTTCTAATACATGAACTCTTTCAAGAGGAAACCAGCCCACTACAGCAAACACAGTGAAAACTTTTGAACTAGTGCCAGTTCTCTGGGATCAGGTTACTGTCCCTCTCCAGTGCATTTCTCCATTACGTGTAACCATAAGTTGTGACAGTCAAAATGACAGCTCCTCTTTTTAAAGACCGAAAATCACTTCTCATGGACATTATTATCACCGTGAGGTGTACAGCAGCACTAAAACCAGCAACTTAACAGGTTCTGTAAACATGTGTGTGGTTTGAAGGAGAGAACAAGTAAGAAATCCCCCATTTCTACACAGGAGAGAACAGGTGTGCCATGGACAGCTGAAGAAAGTGTGACGTGTGTGTTTAATGGTGCTGTTACATTGTCAGTTGTGTACAGCTTTCATAGGTTGAATGAGCAGGCTTTTTGCTTATCAAACAATTTATTGCAACTACACACAATAATAATTAAATGATGGCCCTTCCTATATTTACTGTGTGTTACAAATGCCTTACCAGCGACCTCCTTGACCAGGACGGCCTCAGGAAGGGCAACAGGAGGGCTGCGTCCACCCTCATTCACAGCCACCACACGGATTTTCAGGCGGTCCCCAGTGGTCTGGTTCTTAATGACATAACGGCAGGACTTCTGCAGGTCCTCATTGACTGCCTTCCAGTCCTCACCTGCAATTGACAAATGACTCAATCAGAAACTCTGAACTCAATACATGACAGAGCTTTCAGACGCAGAGACTCATGATTGTCCAAGATATACACTATTATGTCTGTAAAAGCAAAGCTTTTTTTATATATATATATATGAAGAGCTATGTAAAAGAAAGGCACACTGAAGTGCAGCTGATATTAGCTGCAGGGTCTAAAAGTGGGACCTCAGTGAGAGCCCGGCAGCTCCTGAAATGCCCCTTTCCTTGTAGGGAGAAGTCAGGAAGCTCATGATATAACTCTACGACTGACACCTCAGGGACAGCTGCAACTGATATAGCTGACCCATATTAAAGGAAAAATTTACATGTCCCTCAGTCCCAAAAGACGCATTTGGGTATTGCATCAATTAGAGGTGTAATAATAGTTTAAAGAAAAATGCTTTAAACATGAATTTAAATGAAATAATGTACTGTTATATCATCACTATAAAACTTTTGTCGTGTCAAAAGAGATTCACCATGTGTTACTTTCATCAGAACTTACTTCCATCTTTGCAAATTTCAATAGTGTATCCGTCCAAACCAGCAGCTCCAACAACCTCTGGCTGGCTCCAGATAATGGTAACAGAAGTATCATTCTTGTCCTCAATAAACAGGTCAAGAGGAGCGCTGGTGGGCTCTGCAAAGCACACAAAAGCATGTCTGCACCAAAGCTTAAGATGGACACACACAGTGTAATAGTAAAATGTACAGTAAGACACAGACAGTGATACCTTTGGGAGGAGGTGGTGGGGGAGTGGGTGCTTTGGGCTCCTCTGGTGCAGCTTCAATGATAAAAAGAACTATTATTATTATTACTGTTTCCATTTGGCAGTAGATAAAAAGCAGATCGGTGCAGCAAGTAATTCATTTGGAATATGTACTTTAGAAAGTGTACTATTTTATCATTATAGTTTCCAAGTGGTCAAAACAATAGGACATTATTAATATTTGCTTTTGCTTTACCCTCAGCAGGAGCCTCGGAATCAGCAGCAGGAGCAGCTTCGTCTCCAGCGGGAGCAGGAGCTAATTTTAAATGTTAGATATTAATCATTAGTGCAGTTAAGCAGATGAGACGTCTTCAAAAGATTATTATACATTACATTGGTATAGCTCTTGTCTAAGGTCAAGAGGTTAGTTGCTGTTTTTAACCTTACCATTGGAACCATATATTGTATTGTATATCATATAAAGATATATAAAGTACACAGTATATCTTATGGTACTCATGGCTAATTATTACCATCGGCAGGAGCTTCAGGAGATCCTTCTGCAGCAGGAGCAGCAGCTGGTTAGAGGTTAGAACAGATTAGCGTTAAAAAGTATTAGTGCAGTTAGCTTCAATAAGAGTTTTAGAAGAGATCATTACTGTAATCTCTAGTGATAGACAGATCTACATTAAATATAATATGGATAGGTTTCATTAGCATTAGTATTACTATGTCTAATTACCCTCAGCAGGCGCCTCAGCAGTTCCCTCTGCAGCAGGGGCAGCAGCTAATGTTAAAAGTTAGAAAACAGGCATCAGACTTGTGTAAATAATGTCAGGAAATTCAAAATAATAATGTATATATGCAAAAGATATTGTTGCATTTAACTTAGTGAACTTATGAACTATTACTCAGTTATTAGTCTTACGAAGAAGCTATGTACAATCTGTTTACCCTCAGCTGGAGCTTCAGCAGGTCCTTCTGCAGCAGGGGCAGCAGCTAATGTTAAAGGTTAGAACACAGGCATCACATATGTGCAGCTTCTTCATTTAAGATGGATATAAAATCATAATGTCACATTTATCAGATACATATATCTAAATGTATCTTAAATGTGCAAAAGGAAGTTGCAAAGACATTATTAAAATTGAGTTGTGAAGATGTTTAGCCTTACAAGTTTACTCTTAACCCTTACAACTTAGCTACATATAACAGCTTTTTACCCTCAGCAGGAGCTTCAGCGGGTTCTTCTGCAGCAGGGGCAGCAGCTAATGTTAAAGGTTAGAAAACAGGCATCACATTTGAGATCTGTGCAGCCAAGGTCATCAAATGCATATATTAAATGTATCGTACATGTGCAGAAAGAGGTTACAAAGAAAATATTAAAATTAAGATGTTAAGACGTTTAGCCTTACAAGTTTATCCTTAACCCTAGAGCTACATATAACAGCTTTTTACCCTCAGCAGGAGCTTCAGCGGGTTCTTCTGCAGCAGGGGCAGCAGCTAATGTTAAAGGTTAGAAAACAGGCATCACATTTGTGCAGCTTCGTTAATGATCATTCATTTAAGATGGATGTAAAATCATAATGTTACGTTTATCAGATGCATATGTCTAAATGTATCTTAAATGTGCCGAAAATATTAAAATTAAGTTGTGAAGACTTTTAGCCTTACAAGTTTATCCTTAAACCTATAGCTACATATAACAGCTTTTTACCCTCAGCAGGAGCTTCAGCAGGTTCCTCTGCAGCAGGAGCAGCAGCTAATGTTAAAGGTTAGAACACAGGCATCACATTTGTGCAGCTAAATTCATCAGGTGCATATACTGAATGTATCTTAAATGTGAAGAAGGAAATTGCAAAGACATTTTTAAAATTAAGTTGTCAAGACTTTTAGCCTTACAAGTTTACTCTTAACCCTATAGCTACATATAACAGCTTTTTACCCTCAGCAGGAGCTTCAGCGGGTTCCTCTGCGGCAGGAGCAGCAGCTAATGTTAAAGGTTAGAAAACAGGCATCACATTTGTGCAGTTACATTGATCAGATACATATATCTAAATGTATCTTAAACGTGCAGAAGGAAATTTAAAATACATTAAAATTAAGTTGTCAAGACTTTTAGCCTTACAAGTTTATCCTTAATCCTATAGCTACATATAACAGCTTTTTACCCTCAGCTGGAGCTTCAGCTGGAGCAGGTTCTTCTGCAGCAGGAGCAGCAGCTAATGTTAAAGGTTAGAAAACAGGCATCACATTTGTGCAACTTGCATCATCATCTTTCTTCAACTGTATTTATGTGATAAACAAGATACTAAACTAAACTAAACTATGTAAAATATACATTGAAGACAATGTGTTAGCATTAACTTTACAGCTACACAAAAGAGCTTTTTACCCTCAGCAGGAGCTTCGGCAGATTCCTCTGCAGCCGGGGCAGCAGCTAGTGTTAAATGTTAGAGCAAATACAGGCATCACTTATTAGTACAGTGCAGAGATTATATAAAGTACTGACCTCTAATAAGATAAAGAAAGAATGTGGTAATAGTCATATCTCTAGCCTTACACTTAAAGGTCCTATATAACCTTGATAAAGCTGTTATTTTTACCCTCAGTTGGAGCTTCAGCAGATCCTTCTGCAGCAGGAGCAGGGGCTAATGTTGGATGTTAAAGCATACAACAGGCAACAGGTTAGAAGTGCAGTTAGAAGTTTCATTGTAATTACTCTCTTCTCATTTTAAACACAAAAGGGAACTCAAGTAACACAATTGGGCTAGAAGGAAGATTAAAGGGATCAAGAGTTCAAAGAGAAGTTAGTCTTACAATGCATCGACATTTCACTAAACTAGTAGGCTTATGATCCAGTCACTTTTAGGTTGTTTATGTGTAGAAGGTCTACATCAGCAGGGGCTTCACTGGATCCTTCTGCTGCACCACAGTGTTAGAGGTTAGAATATATCAGGCAATATATCAGGTGCTGTTAAAACAATAACCATTTAGGCCACTGGCCTATAGAACTTGGGTAGAATGTTAGTTATGTCAAATGTTTTCAAAATGGATGTGCAAATAATAACTTCATCATTTGATGAGCTCCAAAGGCTCCTTCAGCAGCAAGTGAAGATGGACAGATCCATCTGAACACACAGATCTGTAGAATAGATCTTGTGGCCTGTGGGCGTGCATGGCTTTTGGTTAAAGTGTGGGTTAGAACCGCGAACTGTAACTTATGTGACTGTGCGTGTTTTAAATGGCCTGACTTTATAATATTTTGCATCTTTCTCGAATCGGTGCAGCGACTGGGAATAGTCCGGTCTCAGGGCGCGTCCTCGGACGTGGAGCCTCCTTACCGTGCGTCTTCAGCTTAAGATTGGTTAAAGTAAAGAACCATCCACGGTCAAACTGATTTATCTACTCTTTTCATCCACGGGGCATCCAGGGACAAATGCAAGCGGCGGACCGTGTTTAGACCGCTGCCGTGTGTATTACCGTCGGCGGGTGCAGCCTCCGGGGCAGGTGCAGCTTCGGCCTCGGCGGGGGCAGGAGCGGCCTCCTCTGCGGGGGC
>KN488965.1:0-17351 GCA_000787155.1 Scartelaos histophorus | reverse complement strand
TATGCATGATTCATATGGTTTATAGGTGGGGTCACAGGTGCCCTGGGACGGACTGACCGCTCCGGGGCTGCTTTTCTGACCGCCGCAAACCCCCCCTCACGCCGCAAATTCACAATGAGGCAAGGAAACGACGACGGCTACGGCTCGAGTTCAAATCAAACCCGCAACTTCACACTTTTAATCCAGTCTCAGTCGTATTATAAATCTAATCTCTCCAGGTGTGGTCTGGTTTGGTCTGAGTTCCGCCCCGTTTTGTCCCGCCAGAGACTCGGTTTTGATCCTAGTCCCGGTTTAGTTTCGGGACTAACGACCCAAAAATATCACAAATGAGGCGCTGCTTTCTGTGATAAACTGTGGCGCCGGTGATGATGTTTTCTAATGTGATTCAGTGGCATTTTTATCATTTATTCCTGTGTTATTAATCTAACTTTGTGATGCATTCCAAAACATTTACATTGTCCTCCCCTGAATCAGTGCTTCTAAACTTCTAGCGCTCTGATGTTATGTGGTTTTCTGATGATTACATGTTTACAGGTCCAACTTTGTTTCATTTAAAGTCACAAAAATTCACCTTTTGGGCCCGTCTCTGCGTTCGACTTCACCACCAGCCTATTTGAGAACTGGTTTTGCCTCGTCTCGTTTAATTTGAGATCCTAACTTTTTATTAAACATGAATTTTTGCGAACCATAAGCTTAATTCAGTCACAGCGTTAAGACATAAAACGATCACAAAACAAGATATACCAAATATACTTTTACAACATTTTTTTTTAATCAATAACCTGCCCTTTGTCTAACTTATTTAGAGAATTTCAAAGTTTATTTTTTGATTTAAAAAAGTACATTTACATACAAAACACAATTTGCTATTCCAGCCTCAATATGCTACGACGGATAAAATAAAAAATCACACACTTTAATCGTTGTCTATGATCTTAAAGTCATAAAATATACTAAAATATACTCAAATAAAACCATATTGTTTCATTATTGATGTTGGTAATGCAGAAAAAACATAGAAAAACATGGATTCTTACTTAATTCTCCATAAATCTGACTCTTATTTGGTCTGGAAAAGCCTGTTTCCATGGTAATGTTGTTCTTTTGGCTATAATATTCCACATTATGAGCATAAAACATCTAAGTCCATGGATAATGTTCATCATAAGTATAGTTTTAACTGTATTTTTGACTTAGAATCATGTAGTTGACTGTGCACCTTCAGAAAGTTACACACTCATAACACTTTAAATCTCCTAGTTCCATGCATGAATCTATAATAAAAACTTTTATTTTGTTATAGCTCAATGGTCACATGTCCCACAGCGTTCAAAAATCAATTGACATTTGTAGTTATAAGGTTATAAGGTAAAAATGTGTCTTTCTCTGTCCATTTTCACCGCCTCTCCAAGCATTTTTGACGCTGTGACGGAACAACTCGCCTCTCCAAACGTCTCCAAAATATACTTTGCACAAAAGCACGGGCCCACGGAGCTCCCTACCCCTTTAATATCGGAGCTTTAACGCAGGCTTGTTTTCCAGAGCCACCGGCCACTCCGCTTACTTCCTGGTGCGCCAGAGAGAGGCAGTGCTGAGACCGACCGGAGCAATAGTGTGAGAGACATTCACACAGAAAAACACATAGAGGAGAGACGAGAGGGGCCGGAGACGCGATACGAACTGTTGTCCTGAATCCCACGGAGCCCCCTTCTCCCTGTCTCGCCTTTATTTTTGTAAATTTGGACATTCCTGGGCCCGAATCGAGTCGTTTTTTTTCTCCGCTGGTTGGTGCGCAAAGGAGACCGCTTTTGGATGACGGTCGGCTGCGGCTAAAGCGGAATTGTAACGGGGGGAACCTATATCCCTCCCTCCCCTCCCGACGGAAGATTTTTTTTTTTCTATTTTTCAACATTTACAGTCGTTTCGGGAGGACTAATCTTCACTGTTATTTTCATTTCGTTTTGACGTTTCCTCGTGGAAGGGTTAGGGCGACGGAAGATGGGTTGTTTGGGCAACAGTAAGACAGAGGATCAACGCATCGACGAAAAGGCACAACGAGAAGCTAATAAAAAGATCGAAAAACAGCTGCAAAAGGAGCGACAAGCGTATAAAGCCACGCACAGGCTCTTATTGCTCGGTAAGGGTGCTCTCCCGTGCGCCGTGGCCGTGCTTTTGGCGATACACGTAGCAGCGTTTTGACAGCGCTAGCAATAATATGTCATGGGGGTGGATATTGATGTAAGCCGAGCGAGCGAGCGAGCACCGGAGCCTACGATCCACCGCATTCATTTTATTTATTTTTTTTTTTTGGGACACATTTGGTGCTTATTTGCGCGTTTGGATGCGCGTAAAAGCGGCGCTCGATCGCATCTAAAAATGTGCTAATATTCTGTCGTATTTTTCTCTCTCTCTCTCTGTGTGTGTGTTTTTTTTTCTTCCTCTCAAGGTGCGGGAGAGTCCGGAAAGAGCACCATTGTAAAGCAGATGAGAATCCTACACGTCAATGGATTCAACGCGGAGTGAGTGACTTTTTAATCTAAACGCCGACGTTGACTGTTGCCTTATGTCTCTCCAACTAGCCCCTTTTGCTAATAACAAGGCTGCTAGCAAGTGCATAGGCTGTCAATGCATACTGCAGCAGCGCTAGTAAGGGCCCTGTACTATTGCAATGGCATAGCGGCTAGCCCAGCACTCCGCTCCACTCCTCTCCTTCCTTGTTGTACCCTGTCCCCCTCCTTTACGCACCAGTACAGTTATATATCTAAAGGCAGAAGCCGACTGTCATGTCAGATTTCCTGTTTGATGCGAGAGGGTGAGAGGTTGTGATCGACTCTGGGCCCGTATTGACCAATTGTTTTTGCTGCAAGGCCCTGCACGGCATTGATCATTAGCAGTGCTCCATTTGAACAACCGGTACATGTCCTGAAAGTCCATGGAAAGCCACTGGTGCATAGGCGTAACTAGCAGAAGGGGGAGACTGCCTATTTTTAGTGTTGTCCAATCTCAATACTCTATAATGCTTTTATTTCATCACAAGGACAGCCTAGATTGTTAAAGAAATCTGCAGTTCTGCTTGGATATACGTCTAATTACATAATACTCACAGCAATGAATTAGTTGTGCCACTTAAAATGTCCATATTCAACTATTTTCTGATCTGTTTTCTAATTTTATAGCCTCATCACAAACGTTCTGTACCTGGAGTTTTGTGTTTTGCTCCATTCACACGTTTAACACACGAATCAGGCACATTTAGCTCTTCTCTGAGCAGAAAATGCTAAGCAAAAGGTAAAACGAAGCTGTTAACTCGGAAACAACCGCTTCGTGACATCACAAGGTGGGACGGAGCGTTTTGAGCTTCAGAAAATATAGACGGAGGAATAATGCGGGATTACTCAAACGTGTGAATGAAACGAAACACAAACCTGGGTGTGTTTTTAAGGATTATAACATTAAAACGTGACTCAAAGCATCAATTTTGAGTAATATAGGAACTTTAACTGTAGCATTACAAATATGTTACAGTCTATAATGTATTTTTTAGTCATTATATATACCTATAAATTAAGTTTTACATGATTTTGGACTATATTGAATGAGATTTGAGAGCTAAAATATGACATTTCTTTCTGTTTTTGTATGTGTATTGCAGTGTATTTAACAGATAATACATATTAATAGCAAACAGTAGACAATGTTACACTACAATTCCCCAATTTACCGCTTGTATTGTATGCAGGACTATTAGCATACCGTCTCACCTGGCAGTAACCCCTAAGGCTAACTATAACAGCTCTGATAACAGCACTTTTGTAATCCCCACCTCCTCATGCTTTGGTTTTCTGTCCCAACGCAGAGAAAAGAAACAGAAAATCCAAGATATCCGGAAAAACGTGAAGGATGCAATAGTGGTAAGTCCCGTCAGTACAATTACATGGTACAGTAATGTCATGATACTACATATTCACAGTATTCTGAACTGTTATTTGCAGTAAAACAAAGCAAAGGATCATGGTCTATGTAGTTTCCTCCAATGCATTTTAGCAGACCCGGTATCTTAGCTTTCAACATGTTGTTACATTTGACATAATTATCCTTTTCTCTCTTTTATTTTCACTTTTTAGACTATAGTGTCGGCGATGAGCACTTTAATACCCCCTGTCCCGCTAGCCAACCCAGAGGACCAATTCAGAATCGAATACATAAAAAGCATAGCACCGCTTTCGGACTTCGACTATCCACAGGTAAGACAATCACTTTATTTATAACAACTGCATTCAAAATCGAAAGGCTTTTTGTTCATGTTGCACTGTTGCGTTCACACTTATTGATACTTTGCGGTGTCATCGAGCTGGGGGTGTCCTTCTTGTATCTCTGTTGGTGGATTGTTCAGCGGTTACCACGGTGACACGATGCACACATTAGCGAACACGTAAAGTTTTAAGAGAATTTTCAGGAGCCTGTTATCAATATGAGCATTTACAGTGCTGGTTTGGTTGGCTTATTATAGTTTTGTCTGGTCCTGTTTCAGTTCTGGTCTAGTTTTGCTTTATTTCTGGATTGAGCTCAGTTTGATGTGGTGATTGTGCAAGTCTCTACAGTCCAGATAATGGTAATGATGGTCAAAAAAGCAATAATTTTAATAAATGACACGTCACGATTGTTCAGGTTAACGGTTGCAACTCCAGTTTGTTCCAGTGTGGATTTGAATATCGGATAGAAACACACGGGATTTCTTTCCCGCTGAGATGGGCTGTCGGATAGCGTGGGGTCATGTGGTGGAAATGTAGATAATGCTTTACATAATTTTGAAAGTGTTCCTTGTCTGACACTGTGGCCGTGCGGAGACTGAGCCAGACTTAAATGACAAACGCAAATGCAAATAAATCAGAGGGGTATTTTACTTCTATGGGGTATTAACTGCTAACAGGTAACATACTTAGATCGACGTGTTACCTTTTATTAGTTTGAAAATGCTATATATTCGCCGAAAACAACGTATTAACATGCTATCACATTACAGACACTAAAGAAACTACTGCATTGCGTCAGGTTTGTGAAGTTGTAGTGCATTGTTTTACGTGTATGGAAAATTGCGGTTCTAACACGGTAAAAGCATTTTGCATAATTCACTTTAAGCATGGTTTCGTGTCGTAAATTAATGAAAATGTGCAGCTTCTGGGTTGAACGTTTAGCGAATAGTTGATTTAACATTTGGGAACATTGTATTTGCAAGTTAATCAGATGTTTGTGGTACTACTTCATGCTGTTAGTGGTGTACTGCTTTGGGAGTATGAAAAACATGAAAATACATAGATATAATACAAAATATAAATACTTATCAACAAAAATAAATGTCAGTCAGCTTTTACTTTAACCCCACCCCTTTTTTCTACTGTCCCAAATTAACAAATAGCATTATGAATAAATAAAATAAATAAATAAAATAAATACCCACTGGAGCTTTAATTACTAACTAACTATCCAAATATGTGATGTTTGTAGTTTTGAACCATAGACTGTACGTTTAAATGGAGTTAGCTTACCCGCTAGCCGCAGTGCTCCAAATTTTGCTATTTTGTCTGTAAATAAATCCCTCAGTTCCAAATTTGCTCCTATAGCTGCTAGCTTCAGTGAGCTTCATTTGACTTCATACAGTCTTTATTTTAAACTGCTTTTAGTATCGAACTGCTGTAGTAATAGTTTTATTAATAGTACAACTACTAGCAACTACTAGCTGTAGCAGTATTTCTAACTAATAGTCATAGAAGCAATAATAGACATATGTAGCATTAGCAGTAGCATTAGCAGTAGCATTAGCAGTAACAGGAATTCTAGCATATTGGTTATGTACAGTATGTAGTTAAAATGACTAAAGAAACACCAATAGTCTAGCAAAGAAGTAGTAGTAAAAGTACTAGTATCAGAAGTTGTAGAGTAGCAGGAATAGTAACAATTGTAGTAGAAGCAACAGTGTTAGTATTTATTGTCATGGTAGATGTATGACTAATAGCAGTAGTATACGGTGTTACTTTAGTGGTAGAAGTTATAGTAGTAGTAGTAATAAAGTAGTAGCAGTAGTTTTAGATGGAGAGTTGCTGCTGCAGTAGTAGTAGCAGCATTGCAGTAGAAATTAAAGAAATGGCAGTTGTAGTATGAGTAACAGTAGTAGCAATATATCGTAGTATTTGCTGTTTTGGTGTAGTAGTGGTAGTAGTAGTGGTAGTAGTGGTAGTAGTAGTGGTAGTAGTTGTAGCAGAAGCAATAATACTAGATGTTGGAGTAACAGTAAACACAACATACAGTATCTAAAGTATTTATGTTTGTCAGTAGTGCCAGTCTCTTACGGTAGTGGTAGAAGTTGTAGTAGTAGTAGTAGTAATAGTAGTAGTTGTAATAGTAGTAGTAGTAGTTACCTGTAGTACCTGTAGAGTAATAGGTAGTAGTATTAGTGTAATTAGTTTGTCACTAGTCTCACTTTCTGTTACAGTAGTGGTATAACTTGTAGTAGTAGTTGTTGTAGTAGTTGTGGTAGTAATAGTAGTAGTAGTGGTCACAGAAAAAGTAGTACCTGTGTAGCAGTAGTAGTAGTTAGTAGTAGTTGTGTCATTATTTGTCACTAGTCTCCACCTCTCTTGCAGTAGTGGTAGAACTTGTAATAGTAGCAGTAATAGTAGTAGAAGTGGTTACAGAAAATGTAGTACCTGTGGTGGAGTAGTAGTAGTAGTAGTAGTAGTAGTAGTAGTAGTAGTAGTCGTAGTAATAGTTAGTAGAAGTGTCACTAATTTGTTGCTAGTCTCTGTTACGGTAGTTGTAGAATGTGTAGTAGTAGCAGTAGTATTAGTAGTAGTAGTAGTAGTTACAGTAAAAGTAGTACCTGTAGAGTAGAAGTAGTAGTATTAGTAATAGTAATAGTAATAGTAATGGTAGTAGTAGTTACAGAAAAAGTAGTACCTGTGGAGTAGTAGTAGTAGTTAGTAGTGTCGCTAATTTGTCCCTAGTCTCAGCCTGTGTTACAGAAGTGGTTGAACTTGTTGTTGTAGTAGCAGTAGTAGTACTAGTTAGTACTTGTAGTAGCAGCCGCAGTAGTAGAAGTAACAGTAAGCACAGCAGGTCTGAAGTGTTTGTCATTGGTCTCAGGCTTCACGTCCCAGTACTTTGTCCTTTAGAGCCATCAGCCATGACACCCGATACAGCGGGACCACGGCTCTCACCTGTGCGCACCCAGGAAGTATTTCAGAGTAGGAAAAGGTGAGGTCACAGTCAAACCAGCTCATCAATCATACAATACAGAAACACGACAAAAACACCGGCATTTCAACGGCTCGGGTATATGAATGTTGAGCTGATACACTGTAGATCAGGTACTTTGTTGCTGACAGTATTTTTTGCGTAATTTTGTCATATTTTGAAGCGTTAAATCACAATACTAACATTTCAGACTCAATTTAGATACTAATGACTTGAAACTTAATACTGATTTGGATACCACAATGACAATAGCCTGCTGGTAGTTTAACAAAGCAGTAGTAGTAGTAGTAGTAGTAGTAGTAGTAGTAGTAGTAGTAGTAGTAGTAGTAGTAGTAGTAGTAGTATCAGTAGTAATAGTAACAATTGCCTTAGTAGAAGTAACAGTGTTAGTATTTGTTGTGAGGGAAGTTGTATGACTAATAGCAGTAGCATAAGGTGTTACACTAATGGTAGAAATGATAGAAGTAGTAGTAGTAGGATATCCACAGAAGTAATAGGAGTAGTAGTAGTAGTAGTAGTAGTAGTAGTAGTAGTAGTAGTAGTAGTAGTAGTAGTAGTAGTAGTAGTAGTAGTAGTAGTAGTAGTAGTAGTAGTAGTAGTAGTAGTAGTAGAAATGTCAAAAGTAGTAGCTGTAGAGGTAATACCAGTAGGTTATCCGCAGAAGTACTTGCTAAAAGTAGTAGCTGTAGTAGTAGTAATAATGTAGTAGTAATGTAATGTAATGTAGTAGTAATGTCAAAAGTATTAGCTGTAGAACTAATAATAGTAGGATATCTGCAGAAGTAGTAGTATTAGTAGTAGTAGTAGTAGTAGTAGAAGTAGTAGTAGTAGTAGTAGAAATGTCAAAAGTAGTAGCTGTAGAGGTAATACCAGTAGGTTATCTGCAGAAGTACTTGCAGTAATAGTAATGTTAAGAGTAGTAGCTGTACAAGGAATACCAGTAGGATATCTGCAGAAGTAGCAGTAACAGTAGTAGTAATGCCAAAAGTATTAGCTGTAGAACTAATGGTAGTAGGATATCTGCAGAAGTAGTAGTAGTATTAGTAGTAGTAGTAGTAGTAGTAGTAGTAGTAGTAGTAGTAGTAGAAATGTCAAAAGTAGTAGTTTTAGAAGTAATACCAGTAGGATATCTGCAGAAGTAGTAGTAGTATTAGTAGTAGTAGTAGTAGTAGTAGTGGTAGTAGGAGTAATAGTAGTAGTAGTAGTAGTAGTAGTGGTAGTAGGAGTAATAGTAGTAGTAGTAGTAGTAGTACTGTCAAAAGTAGTAGTTTTAGAAGTAATACCAGTAGGATATCTGCAGAAGTAGTAGCAGCAGCATTAGCTATAGAAATAAAAGTAGTTTGTTTACCACTTTTAGTATCAATTAGTATCTGATTTTCGACTTTTTCTTTGACAACTTTAGTCGCAGAAAGTTCAGACTAATCTTATTCTTTATCAGTTCATTTCTCGTACAGTCAACGCTACATTAGGAACAATACACGGCTTTTATTTTTACATCCACTAAAGTCGTCCCAGTCTTTGTCACGCCTGCCTAAATATGGCTGGAATCCTTTAGCACATACTGGCTATTCTCCCTGGTTATATGGAGTCATAGTAACATTGTTAAGGTCAAGTGGAGAAAGCGTGAGAGTGAACAATGGTGTGGTCTGCTGAGCCTGCTTATTCAAATATTAAGGAGACAAGCAGCGGAGCTATGGCTGTATTATGTCATGCGCCGTCTGCACCAGTCTATGGCCACTGTGTTTTGCAATATAACATAAAACTAGGACATCCAGTGTTGTGTGCGAGGCGCCCTGTAGCAGCTCCGTTTTCAAACAACATACAGCGGAGGTAAAGGTTAAAAAGGCTGTGGGACAAAAGCAAGGTGTGCATTTTGTAAATCTGATGTAACACATTATCGTTTAAAGGATCCGTAACGCGCCGTTTTCTGATCCGTACGTGTTATAATGTCGTTTCCTCGTCACAAACAAGACCTGGAGTTGCATTTTGTTCCATTCGCGCATGTTTTACGCGCTAACCCTGCATATTTACGCCATTTTCTTCTGCCACTTCATGACATCACAAAGTGGAACGGAGCATTTTGAGCTTTGGAGGCGTAGACGGACTAATAATAAAGGATTGCCTGAATATGTGTGAATGACAAAACACAACTCCAACTCTGTGGTTTTTGACGAGGTAACCAACATGACTCATAAGAATCCATTTTGTTAACTAATAATTGTGACTATTCAGGACACAGTATATTTGGAAAGGACTAAAAGTAAAGAAAAATTGGTTATTTCAGTCGATCTATTCTCCGAAAAGTAAACCTAAATGTAAAACGCTTTTCTAAACTGTAACTTCCCTATAGTTGACTTGTACTTAAATAAGCTGTAATGTGTTTTTAGTGTTCCTGAATCGCATACTTACTAATGCACTAAAAAGCTGGGCCAAAATGTAAGATATAAACACTTAAATCTATCAGAAAATGACTTAAAAGTAGTGAAATTATCTGTCCATGCAGCAAAATAATTTGACTTGACAAGTTATTTTAAAATAAAACACCTAGACTAGAATATCTGTCCATGCAGCAAAATAATTTGACTTGACAAGTTATTTTAAAATAAAACACCTCTAGACTAGAATGAAACCGTCTCAGAAAGAAGATAATAAATCTGAAAACAACACGAATAAACTGATATAAATTTTAAAATCTTGGCGGATCAGAGAAATTTGCAGTGTGGGACGCCTCAAAATTTCTCGGTGAAATTGTCCCTAGTTTGATTCCCAGACCAGGTGCCGCTTTTTTAATTTGTCGCCCAGGGTTCCCGCCAAGTTTCTCGCAAATTTTAACGCACCTTCTGACGTCATGTAATACAGGAAGTGCTCCACTGTGTTTTTAAACTCCAAATACCTTCACCTTGCATCGTTTGGATTGTTTCATCCCTGGAAATGACAATCTGTACTTGAAAACTACCGCTTCATGACATCACAAGGTGGAACAGAGCATTTTGGGCTTTGAAGATGCACTTAGACTAATAATAAAGCGTTACTCAAACACGTACGAATGAAACAAAACACAACTCACTATGTTTTTGAGGAGGTAACAGCATTATAACATGACTTAAAGCTCTTACGAGTCAGTTTTGGACCTTTAAAACATAAATCTCAACTTGTTATCGCGGTTATTCCGTGTTAGCTCAGCCCCACTGGAGGCCACGGTACAGTTTGTCTCTTAATTTCTGCACCGAAGCTTGTTTTTTATCTTCAGTAACTGTCATCGGAAAGAACGCGCTGATACAAACTGTTGTCTATGCAAATGGAACCAAATGCCACAGCAGCGGTCGCTAAAGCTAAAGCTAGCGTCAAGTGGAGCGCATTCAAATAAGCCCCGTTCCCTCCTCTCCGCTGTAAAAACACATGTGAGGCTCCTCGTACCAAAAGAAATAAACAGGATGCGTCCTTTTGGTGGAAATATTGCACCTCGAGCCATGAATTTTACAATCTGTCAAAGCGCTCAAAGCCAGGCCTGAAGCTACGTTACTTAACTATGCTAGCAGACCACGCCCTTTGTTAAACTGTATTCAAGTTGCTCTACTAGAATTTCAAGCTTGGTTTCAATACTAAATAGACCCGATATCGATTTTCATATCCAAATAAATGATCATTTTTAAAGTGATGTTTTCAGACAGTGTTGTAATTTTCGGCACAACGTAATAGCTAAAATGCAGGAAAAGACAGTTTATTATTATTTGTATTATTTTTTATTGCTCTGTTGACTTTATTAATGCTAATTTATTGTTCTGTAAAGCATCTCTGAGCACTTAAAAATAAAAATGTATATATGTATTATTATTAAAGTTGATCCAGTTATGTGATTTTTAAAAGTATTGATACTAGCTATTGATGCTAGTTTTGATACTAGCATTAGCATTGTTTAGTATCTGATTTTTGATACTTTTGACAAACCTAGAGCTGCGGCATCTCGTAATTTTGCGTTTATCGGTTGAATTTTTAACCATTTCGAAGTAACGTCATGGATACAATTCTAGACAAATTAAAAACTTTTCATGCTACAATATTTTTCCAAAAAGGACAGAAAAGTGAGGTGATTTTGGCTGCCAATTAAAATGCATTTTTCTAACAATTATTCAGTTATTTTGTAGAACTACCTCAAATATATTAGCATTTTAAGAACATGTAAGCATTGAGGACATTTTTAAATAGAAACATATATTTTGAAGCAGCTTAGGCGGACTTTTAACCGTTGTTTCCTTTGTGGTTTAACTTCTCGATCATGCACGTTTGAGTAATCTTTATTCTCCAAGACGTCATTGCTCCAAAAATGTCTCTTATATATTTATTTTCTTGCAAAGCTATTAAAAAGTTAAATATATTTTTAAATAATGATCCACGAGTGTTTAGCAGACTTCCTTAAAGGTGCATTGTGTTACTTTTCTGGTTACAGTTCTTTGTCTCCATGGTGATATTGCTTTACCTCTAATATTCCAGAGTATAGCATTAAACTTTTCAGTCTCCATTCAAAAAGTCAGGAGATTTTACAGGTACCACAGTAAGAACGCCTGATTTAAAGGTATTTTTGACCAATAAAAACATTCCTAATTGAGTAAATGCATCTTATATGAGTTTAACGCCATATTGTGGATATATAGTGGACCCCCAGTCTGAAAAGTGACACAATGCAGCTTTAATGATCAGACAGAAGGAGGAGGAAGCGTCCCCTTTTGAGCCCACCGCTCCACACGTAGTTCGGCGGAGTTGTCGCAGATTTAGGCCATTTTGTTCTGCGTGTCAGGCTGACCTATATGGATGCTAGTGAAATATTACATGGGTCCACAGCAGCTTGATTAACATGTAACTCTATCAGGCTGAAAGGAGAGCTGGTCTGAGCAAAGCCAGCGAGGGCAGGCACAGAGGGGAGGTGTGCAGAGAAGTACCCGACGCAATATTTACTATAGAAACAGGGACGTTACTTTCAAATACTTTTTTCACCGCTTACATGTTTGGGTTGTCAAAAGTCGCACTCACGGGACCAAAAATAGCTTTAGAATGATCTTGGGTGCACTGCAAACAAACTTGGCCAAAATTTAAGACATAGACACTTAAATCTATCAGGAAATGAGTTAAAAGTAGAGACATTTTCAGTGGATGCAGCAATTTTATCATCTTACTTGACAAGTTATCTTAAAATAAATGACTTCTAGACTAGAAATAAGCAGTCTCAGGACTAGTAAGTTGATAATACGTCTGAAAACAAGATGAATAAAATGATTTGAGTTTTAAAATCTGCAATGTATTTCAATTCAACTTATTTTTGTATAGCCCAAAATCACAACAACAGTTATCTCGACGGGCTTCACAAAATTGTTAAATTAGCAAACAGAGATGTCAGAGAATGAAGCAGAATAAGAAAAATAATAATAATAATTAATTAATAATTCAAAAATACAGAATGTCCAACAACAAGCAGGCAAATGGATAATTGTCCCAGCATCTCCTGTCCTTAGACCCTCCTTCTTCGGCAAGGAAAAACTAAAAAAAAAAATCCAGTTGGAAAAAAAACGAGAAACCTCGAGGAGAACCACAGTGAAGGAGAGATCCACTCCCATGGACGGACAGGCATAGATGGCCAGTGTATAAGACTAATATAAGCCTATGGAACCTACCTGGACCACTGAGGGATTACACATGGGAATATAAAAGAAAGTACTATTATTTAAAGTTAAAAATCACATTCTGTTGTCTAAATAATAGAGATTTATTTTTTTAAATGGCCAATTCCAACATCGTTAGTTTGAAACCCAGAATAAAACCATGGCCTGATTAGCTCTGCTGATATTTTTTGTCGATACATGCAGCTGATTTTTATTATTTTTCACAAATTATATGATTTAAATTAATTTCAAATTCATTCACAACCCTGTTTTACTACAATCTGGATGATTGACCTATTTAGTCTCATTTTGTGCAGAACCCGCTGTGGTCCAACCGATAAATTGGTCTAATTTGTAGTGTTTTATTTTCATTGTGGTATCAGAATTAGCAATATTAGCCTCTTCACAACACTACTAAATGTAAATAATAGATGTAAATGTAAAATATTAATCTGAACACTGAGGCTATTAAAATTACTGTAACTGTACTTGGATGTTTTGCTACAAAACTCATGCCAAAAAACGTTTTTGCAAGGACATTGGCATTATCAAATCAAAATGTAAAAAAAAAATGAAAAAAGGAAATGTTAAAATTCCTGTTATTTGACAAAAATAAAATCTAAAAAGTGGGAAAATTTCAGATATTGCTCAAAATCGTAAAAATAGGAAAATATTCTGAGCTAAGGTGCAAACAATTCACGCTTATACAACTCATAAGTCATCAAACCTTCACCCAAAATTCTTACTTCAGAATAATATTACTACAAGTCAGCTACAGTTAGTACAAAGTATAATTTGTGAAAAAGTTACTCTGAGAAGTACAAGCAAATTCCTAGAAGTACAATTTCTTCTTTGAGTCTTTGAGCACATACAAAGGCGCAGGGAGAACATGCAAACACCGACTTTTTCCTAACGGCTCAAAAAGGGAAATAAAAAGCTGCTAGTGTTGTCAAAAGTGCAGAAAATCAGATACTAAAACTAACTAGATACTCATTTTGAGCAGTTTTCGCAGTGTTTTTGGCAGATTTTGAGAAGATTATAGTGGCACAATTTTTTTTTTTTGACTAATTTTATTTTATTCCATTTGTATAGACCATAATATTGATAGTATAGATGTATCTTAGTGCGTATGTAAGTCTTTTTTGACCAATATAGTCCTTTATGCAAGTTTATGATAACACAACGAGGCGATATTCTAGTATAGTTTATTTTAGACTATGGGGAACCACCATATTCTCCTGTATTAATGGGAAATACTGGTTTTAGTGCCATTTTAAGCTTTATCAGAACGAATACACTTTAAGATCTTATGGTAATTGGGCGGGACGAGATACAATTTTCAATAGAAGAAACACGCCACGAGACAAGACGAGATTTTGACATAATTTGTGATAAATAAGTAATCCGTTTGGCGTCATTTATTTTATGTAATATTATAGTGCTACAGATAGTACTTTTTAACTTTTTTTTAGGTAAATTCAGGGGGAAAAAAATCTCACGAGATAATTTTTCCCATGTGTGCACAATTCTCATGAGATCTTGTCCCATCCCTACATGGTAACATAAAGAAAATACTTTTATTTGCATATGAAAATGAGATTCTAAGGCCAAAAAAGGACATTTTCATTCCGCTTCATTGTGGTTTAGTAAACGGTATCGAGTACTGAATGATTTCCTTAGTATCGATATTGAGAAATGAGTGTTTAGTGACAAAATGATGCAGCTGTGTGTTGTCCGCAGCTAATAAAAGTGATTTCAACCCGGAAGTAAGAGCCGAAAGCAGCGTTTGTGGTCCCTCCCAGCGTCTGTGTGTTATCTGCTCCACTGTAGGGCATCGCAGCGTTTATTCCCAGAATCACACGCCTCTGTGGAAAAGGACCCCGAGGAACCTCTCTCTCTTTACCCCCACCCCCTTCCTCTCCTTTCTTTATACGCACAAGCCCCTCCCACCCTCCGCAAGCCCCGCCCATCCCCAAATGACACACCCTTTCCAACGTCAACTTTAATCACTTAATTTTGTTGATTATCCTAATGGTAAAATTCAGACTAACTTTCAAACTTGATATTGAGGCTAAGGAATCGAATCAGTACTCAATACCTTTTACAATACCACAATGAAGATAAAACAAGCTCTACAATGTTATTTCGACATGCAAAATAATAATACGAAATAGATGTTGTTTTGATAAGCTCAAAATTACAAAACTGCTCTTTAAAGTTAAACATTTTTCCTGTTAATGTGATTTTTTTGCAGTATTGATACTTCAGTGAGTAAATAGTTTCAATATTAGATTTAGTATCAATTAGTATATTATTTTGGATACTTTTGACACCACCTTACGACATTTTTAAGTCAGATAAATATGAAATGACTCAAAAGTTACTCACAAAAGTACAGAAATATCTTGTTTTTTAAATCATGCTTTTCAGTTTTAATCTGCACTTTTGGTTGTATTTTTTATTCTGAACAATATATTCAATATTCTAATTCATTCAAACTTGATATTGAGGCTAAGGAATCGAATCAATACTCAATACCTTTTACAATACCACGATGAAGATAAAACAAGCTCTACAATGTTATTTCGACATGCAAAATAATAATACAAAATAGGTGTTGTTTTGATAAAGCTCAAAATTACAAAACTGCTCTTTAAAGTTAAAAAATTTTTTTGCAGTATTGATACTTCAGTGAGTAAATAGTTTCAATATTAGTTTTAGTATCAATTAGTATATTATTTTGGATACTTTTGACACCACCTTACGACATTTTTAAGTCAGATAAATATGAAATGACTCAAAAGTTACTCACAAAAGTACAGAAATATCTTGTTTTTTAAATCATGCTTTTCAGTTTTAATCTGCACTTTTGGTTGTATTTTTTATTCTGAACAATATATTCAATATTCTAATTCAGCGCATTTTCAAAACAACATTCACAATAATATTTTTTGATAAAAGCTCCAGGAACGGTCACTGAAGTTTAAAGCTACCGTCCATAATTAGACTGACCGACCCGTCCCTGTTGCATTCTCACATTTCACCACTAGAGGCTGTCTGTGTTACTGCTGTCGAATAGTGTGGTGGCTTTGGTTTGAATAAAAGGTGAAAAGGTAGTGATAAAAAATAATAATAATCAAATAAAAGTACAGATGATAGGTTTAAGGGCCTATATTACACTACTCTGATCTATGTTTTAATGTTTTTCTTCATCAAAATCATATCTGGAGTTGCGTTTTATTCATTCATTTATGTTAAACACACAAACCCTGCGTATTTTGTTCTTCTCTCACACTTAAAACTCACTGTGGTCATGTGGCGTGTTTTAAAACTCCATACAACTACACTAGAATTGCTGAAGAACTTGCTGCTTCATGATACCACAAGGTTGAGTTTTGGAGATGTAGACAGACTAATAATAAAATATTCCTCAAACATGCGTGAATGAAACAAAACACAACTCCATGTATGTTTTCTGATGAGGTTTCAACATGCCTAGAAGCTCACAAGAGTTAACTTTGTGCGTGTATTTCAAATAACCCCAGCTTTTATAGATTTCCGCTTTCGTGAAAAGATGCTTTCACATTATCATAAACAGAGTTGTAAAGAGGAACCATTGTCACGATAATTACAGTATCGACTTGGGTGGGTTCATCTCCAGTGCACTAATGAGGAGATCTTTAGTCTACAGTTAATATTACACTCTTTGAAACTGCGCTGATTGTCGTAGAAACCTTGAAACTCACTTGAACACGGTGAACAATGCTAAATGTGCCGGCCCTGACCATGAGCAAAGTTGACAGAGAGTT
Source organism: Scartelaos histophorus (assembly GCA_000787155.1). Taxonomy (NCBI): domain Eukaryota; kingdom Metazoa; phylum Chordata; class Actinopteri; order Gobiiformes; family Gobiidae; genus Scartelaos; species Scartelaos histophorus. The sequence goes on along the minus strand of KN488965.1, from coordinate 637 downwards.
CATTACGCCAATATCGGTGAAGTAGGTGTCAACTTTCCACAGGAAGCTCACTGTTGAGTCAACGTGAGTTTTTTTTTAGGTTAATTACTTCATTCAAAAATATGCCATGTTTTTATATATATTACGGTTTAGAATGTGGTTCGGTTCAGCTCTTAAAGGCAGCAAAAATATGTAAAGTCCCAGCTAAGGTCTTAAATCAGCTTCATGTTATGTTCCTATGAAAATCTGACACTCATCGATCAATAGATTCTAGCAAAGAAACGGCATTTGAACTGGTATCAATACTAAAAAAAGTCATATTCCCAGGACAAAAATTAAACTTTCCTGAATAGTTTTAGTTTAGAATGAGCTGTATCAGAACAAATATAAAAGCACATAGATTAATATACATGCACCACTATGGAACCTACCTGGATTTAATGCTGAAAATCATATTCTATTGTCTAAATAAATCATATTTTTTATTATCATTGTGGTATCAGAATCCATATTATCAAGTCTGTTCCTTGGTATTGAAATTTTAGTATTGTGACTAACGCGTATATTTGGTTTAGACTTAGACTTAGACAAACATTATTGATCCACAAGATAATTTTTTTTCACTCATCTCAATATAATATAATATAATGTAATGTAA
>KN488964.1:52344-98924 GCA_000787155.1 Scartelaos histophorus | reverse complement strand
GGTCGAAATGTTTCATGTAACAGGAAGCTGAAATGCATAAAGAGCTAAAAGTTGTCTGACACCACCTGCTGGTTTCAGAGGGGATTAAAGTATTTTGAAATTACAAATTTGCAGCAACATTATTCACTAATAGAGATCACAAAGGATACTGAACCATTTTCTTGCTTATGTCGCTATATTTTTCTATATTTTCCTTTTTACAGCATGTGCATCTACGGAAGCACCACAAGAACATTCAAAGTTAATGAAGTTATACTGTAGTACTGTACTGTGCAGTAGTCCATAAGTATCCTAATGTGTTTTGAGAGGATATGTTCAAGACAAGTGATTATATCTTATAACATCATTACATTACATTACATTTAACTGTTTTCAGATTTCTGTTTTGTAACTTCCATCCGTTCCTGCACAGACATCAGTATTAATGCAATGCACTTTTGCACATAGTTTCCTGGAGTATGTCATGCAGGCCATTTAAATCTCATTTTGTGGGCTGCTCTCTGGGGTTATGGTTCAAATCTGTTGGATTGTCCTGACTCTGCCTTGTGTTATCTGCCAGGTTTTCTCTCTCTGGACCTCGTCAGATCAGGCCCGGTGCTGCCGACTGGGAGCTGGACCTGATTAATGGCTGGTGACATGGGATTGATTTTATACTTATTTTAATACATTCTTTTTTCAGATCAAGGTTTCGTTTGTTTTCATACCTGACGTCTCACTTCCTCAGAGTGATGATGTGGCATTGCTTTGACATGTGTGGAATAAATAAAAATAAACTAAACCTTGATCTGATTTTTTTTTTTTTTATTAAAATAAGGGAAAAATCAATCCCATGTCATCACCTATTAATCGGGTCCAGTTCTGTCCTGTTTTTGCTCACATTTAGCACTGGCCCTGATCTGACGAGGTCCAGAGACAGAAAAAACTGGTAGATAACACCGAGATAAAGTATCTGAAGATGAAATGAACCACAATGGATTGGACTTACTCAATATGAATTTTTTTGTGGATACATTTAGCAGAATTTTACTATATAAGAGCAACGGTAAATATTGTGTTCAGTGTTTTTATTTATTTTAACTCTGGAGTAAATGTTTCATTTAAGGAGTTTACATTGGAACCCACACCCGACCTAATCCCAGAACTAAACCTGGACTATACCAAACAAACAGAACATACACACATCCACCCAGTTCTGATTTGACAATTTAAAGGTAACTTTTCTGGCTACCTTGTTCCATGTTTTTGTTAATAATGTCAAGAATGGTAATTCCATGGTATGGCATTATCTATCTCCAGGACAAGAAGATCACCCTACAGATGGAGTTACAGGTCAGATCTATGGAAAGGTGAGTTCGTTATTAATATATATGTTTTCTTGTGTATTTTTTACCAGTAAATAATATGAATATGAATATGAATATGAATATGAAATAATTGCATGGGTTAAGGCGATATAGTCCACCAAAAAAGTTACATAACTTTTTGCACTTTTAATATTTCAGTATTAAAATACAGTGCTTTAGTCTTAGGTTTAGAGCTATTCCTGAAATCCCATCTTTAGTTCTCTGTATGTCATTTACACCACCACATTTTGCAGATTCTTTTATCCACATTAAACTGAACCAAAAGCACAAGCATTTCTAGATGATTGTGTCCAGATTCCAGGCCAAAACTGTAACTCAAAAAGACAAGAGAGGAGTTTGCAAAAGTCTATCATTTATTTGTACAGTTATGGGTAGTTTGCATCAGCATAAAACCTCAAACCACAGGCCTGCTCTGGTCCTGGCTCTGGCCCACATCTGTCTCATAACTGGACCCATGTGGACTGTGCACGGAGCGCAGGAAATGTACATGATAAATTGACGATGTACAAGGAAACGCATGGACAGAAGTGTGGAGCGATGAGCTAAAGAGAGAGGAAAAGAGGGGAAGAAGAAGAAAGAGAAAGAGAAGGGGAAAGAGGGAGAGAGAGATGGGAAGGGGAAGGAAGAGGGAGCGAGAGGGTTAGAGAAAGAGACAGAGGGAGGAAGAGAAAGAGAAAGAAAGAGAGGGAGGGCGGGGGAGAAAAGGACAGAGAGCAGAGGTTAAATATGTTGAGGAGTGACTGCTGGTCTCTGTGGTGGAAATGTCGGGACAATGTGTACGATGTATGGCATTCTTAATACATGATTTTATTATTTCAACATATGAATTTTCACAAAGCAGTGCAGGTATTGAGCTGTTGATGTCAAGGCAGTGAGAGATCCAAAAAAGCTGTTTGGCTGCGTTAACTAGCTGTATCTTAAATTTTATGATCAGCTGTAGTTGCTGAAATGAACTTGGATTCATAGTAACTGATTACTGAAATATTTTCAAGTACATTGTATGTCTGTATATCTTAAAGGTCCACTGTGTAACTCAAGGGTCTCCAACTGTTTTCCTCCTGTGAACTACTTTTACAAAACGAGAGCTTCTAATTTTAGTGCTCGCCAGAAATTATAAGAGCCATAATAAGTTGAAGATGAGGTACTTAGATGTCTATAAAACGTAACCCATTATCCAGCTATTTGTGCTCAAAATTAGGCATCAAAATGATACACTTACAAAGGAAATAAGCATTGAATCAATCAAATTCGAGTTAGTAATTCAGAAATCCCTTGGCGAGCTACTTGGGAGGTTTTGGAGAGCTACAGGTTGGAGACCCCTGGTGTAACCTTTGCCTGGTATGTTCCACAGTGTTTCATGAAGAATATCAATCTCCATGATAATGCGAGTAATGCCACCAGGCCAAGTTACAGGTCTGTAGAGATGTTACCCTGCTTACCACATCAGTGCTTGTTTTTCACTGAACTTATGAGCAATAAAAACATCTTGTATTAACTATAGAAATGTAAGTTTAATGAGGTACAATGCAATATTCAAGCTAAATTGTATGATCTCTAAAGTGGCAATCAGTGCACCACAAAAGTTACACAAAACTTACACAATGCACCTTTCAAAATGTCATTGAGAAAAAAAAAGGTCTATGTTGCGTTCTGTTTGTTCACTTGCTACATATATCTTCATCAAACTTTCACTTTCACATATTGCTTATACGCTTATACTGAACTATACAGCACATGTTCTTAAAAATACAGTAGTCAGAGTCGGTGTGTGTTAATATTAGAGGAGGAAGAGGATGGGAGGAGGTCTATGAGGTGTATATGAGCGAGGAAATGGCTTTTATAACCTGTTAAGATGCCCTCTGGAGCTGTGGTCAGTGATGTGAGCAGCACAGAGGACCACAGACTAAGGGCGTGGGGCGGGGAAGCTAGTGTATTTTTGTCTCTATGGTTTCAAAGAGATGGAAATTATGATTGTTTTTGTCATTGTGATGAAATCCAAACATCTCTTGAATGGTCAGAATGCTCACGAATGACATTCTTAATATGAAAAATACCAAATAAACATAACTGACTGCTGTTTATAATCATGCAAGGCAAATTGGGTGGGGAGTTTTTTGGGTTTTTTTTTTCAAATGAGAAGCTGAGATTAATTAGCTGCTTTTGTCTGTCGTATATTACACAAAACTGACTCTTGTGAACTTTAATCCATGATATAATGTTTGTTTCATTCACACATGTTTTAGTAATTCTGTCTGCATCTCGAAAGCTCAAAATGCTCTGTTCAAACTTGCGATATCTTTAAGTGGTAGTTTTCAAGTCATAGCTACAATTTACATTTTATTTTGTAGAGATGGGCAATTCCAGAGGTGAAATCATCCAAATGGTTCTACTGAAAATGTGTGTTTAAAAAGCACTTACTGTATTACCTCATGACAGTATTTTTCCATTTGAGAGAAAACCTCAACCTAAATATTGTCACCTTCCTAAAATAATCGTCACTTTTTGCCGAAGTTTTCCTCAGGCAAAAAAATTCCATAATTTTAATTTTTTTGTGTTTCCTGAAAAACCTGAAAAAATGACTTATGCGATTATTTTAGGAAGGATTTGCGCAGGATTTGTGTGTTAAATATGTGCGAAAGAAACAAAACACCACTCCAGGTACGTTTTTGGTAAGGAAATAACAATATAACAGATCAAAAAATAGCTTATTACGGGGATTTTAAATGAGCAGGACATCTGTTACTGCACAGTTCTTTCAAAATGAACTTTTTTTTTGTTTTTTGCTTTCATTGGAATTAAGGAAACACCGTTCATTGCTCACAGATTTGAGTCACAGTTTCTCCTCTGTGTTTATCTTGTGCGTAAGAGTCAGCTGCCCATCGGTCCAAACAGGTGATTAATCCCCCTCCATGTTATTCTTACACCTAAACAAAAAACATGGAAAACCACCTACATAGATCTACTCCCCGTCATCACAGAAGCCCCCAAGAACACGTCAAGCGCACTTCCTGTCCAGCTACACTGAACAAAATGTGTCACTGGAATCATTTTGATGTTAAAACTTTTCTTTCTTTTCTTTTTCTGTTTAATTTTAGTTTCCACCAAGACTTTTTTTACACACAGCAATGTTTGGTTCAAGGCTAAATAATCTAAATAGTCTAAACATTACACACTGACCTGTGTCGCTATCTTACGTTTGTATGTTTTGCTGTTTTTATCTTACAGTATAAATAAATTCTCATTCAAGAGTTTCCTGTTATTTCCCGTAACTGACTATGGTTTTACTTTTAAACTAAAATGAATGTGAATGTACCGTTAGTTTTCCCCCTAGGCTTAAACGTGCATTTTCTTTCCTGACTAACCCTAACTTTCCTGGTAGAGGTTCCATCAAAAGCTTTTCTCCATTGAAATGTTATTGCTTGGTCTGATTTGGTCTTCATGAAGATAGAACGGTTTAATGCCATACTGTGTAACATTCCAGACAAAGTTACAGGTCAGATCTGTGGAGCTACAACCGCGCTCAAAATCAGGATGCCTGTTTTCCTCGGTGTGTTTGAGCTATAAAAATACCTGTAATGTCATAAATAATGTACGGTAGAGCTGTTTAATGCCACACTAGGGAACATTCAAAGCAGCGCAATGACATATGCATAAAAACAAGCAGAAAAGTTACACGATGCATCTTTAAAAAATGTATAAATATTAAGAGATAAATGTGATAGCTGAAGACCTGATTATATTTAGTCAATTTTCAAATCTATATTCTGTTAAATGTTAAATGTTTCAAAAGTTTTAAGGGAAAATTGAATGGGATACCTGAGTGGGCGGGGCTTATCCAAGCAGATGGTTTTGCCCAGACAAGCTCAAGGATATTGTATTAATTGACTTATGGCTGTTGTAAAAGGTGTGTTATCATATACACGGTTTCAGTTTGAGTCAGTGTTCAGATTTTCAGTTCTGATTTGAACTTTCCTCCAATTTTCACTTTCGTCTCAAATGCACTCAGGTAAATCAGTCGTTTATTGTAAGTGACAGCAATCAGAGTTTATTTGTCAGTCTCACGCGAGAAGATAAGGAGAATAAAATGCGTCAGTGCAGATTAACGTTAATAAATGTTTCCAGTTAAACGGCTTCAGTTTCTGCTATTGAAAAAACTTGACAAAGACTTGTGCTGCAAGAAACGGTAACACAAATATGCTTGAGTCTGTGTTTAAACAATGGATGGCTTCCAGGGTGTGCTGGCAGTTCATAACGTATTGTACTGTATAGTGTAAGACTCCACTGGGCCACCTGTCATAAGAATAAGCAGTTTTCTGTATTGGCAAATGCGACGCTATTCATTAAAATGGCCAAAAAAGGACACAAGGGAGAAAATATAATCTGAATTACTTTTGTCAGAGGCTTGAGACCATTTAAAAACAGTCTGTAATTCATGTAGTGTTAACATTACACATCCTTTTGTGTTTCTAAAATCTTTCATCATCATCTTACAATCATCAGTGTGAAATAATGTTTAGGCTACACAATTTTCAAATGTATTCAAATATATTATAGTCCCATTATATGATACATTTTTGTTCATATTATATCTTTGGTCTGTTTGCGTCCTTTGGCTAAGCTCGGGACTTAACCCACATTGCGTAGTGTGAATATTGGTTGTGGCACAGATTGGCGGCCACACTTCTGCCAGTCTGCCCCAGTGGATGAATAATGAACTTTGGGTGTCCTGAAAGGCGCTTTATAAATCCAATGATTAATCAGGTAGTGTATTTATTTATCTAGAGTTGTGTCCCCAATATATGATGTCAAAAGAAGACATATTATTTTGAAATCTGAAAGCTGAATGGCGTGTGATGTGTTATCTGATGTGTCTGAGGAAGCACAGGTGTTTGCGGCTCTTAAGTCTCAGGGCTGGACTATCATCAATAACATCCATTTTCTCACCAGGGAAAAGTGAAGCGGAGGAACTGAGATAATTTTATCTTCAAAATGACCTGCGTTAAGGAGACAGCTGCGGTGAGTTACAGACCTTTTCAGAATTTGTGCAAAGCGTTGATGTCACACTCCCAGACAGGGGTCAAGAGCCACTATTTTGTATAATGTATAGTATTCTTTAAGGGCACATAGAAGAAAAACACATGATGATAGTGACTGATGATAGTATATTTTAGGTCCATCTTGATATCAAAAACATGCTCATCATTACCAAACATTTAACTGCCCATAGCCCTCAATTGTTGTGACATCATCTATAACTCACCAATCACTGTAAATGGAGATGTAAGTGGCTTGTCCTTTCAGTCATGTGGCTCAGTTTAACCTTTGATCTCAAGAAATGTGTCATCCTCAAAACATTTACTGTAAAGTGAAACAGAACCAGAAACCGACTAATGAGTTTTAATATACATTTTAATAGGTTTGTACTGGCTCCCATTCATCTATGACCAGAAGTGGGAGTGAATTATTCTTCTTATTAAAAAAAATTGCAATACCGTAACACGAGAGACATACATTAGATGAGATCACTTCACTTAAAGATTACAAATGCTTTGATTGGATTTTTTTTAAATTTTATTTTTTTTATCGAAATGTATAATTGTTTCACGTTCACTGATATTTTTTTCTAAGTTTTATAATTCCAAGAACGAGTACTGCCTTGATCCACTAGAGGGAGCCAAAGGTAAAAGAGACGTAATTGTGGATTGGATCATTTATGGAGTCTGTTATATTCATTACACTGATTTAAATTACTGTCATATGTAAAATATGGTGCAATTTTGAAATCATTTTGCTTATTGAGCTTTCAGTTTTTTATCTTGGATATTCAGTCATCTGTCTGTAATTTCAAAATTGCTGTGAACTAATCAGGACTTGGCCACATCTCACTTCTTTCATCAACAAATATGTTATGGACTATTATTTGAAGTCTTCAGTGCATTTTATAGGATGCCGTTTTATGTAGCAGTAGTTAGCATCTACAAGTTAGCATCTACATTTTACCTTTAGTTCAGTAGAGACGGGCGATTCCAGGACTAAAATAATCATTGTAGGTGAAGGTGAATTAGTTTTAAAGTCATATTGAAGCACTTCCTGTATGACCACATGGCATCACAAGGGTGGAGTGTTTTCTGCTTGAGAGAAGAACACAGCTTAAACATGCAGGATTTGTGTGTTAAACATGTGTGAATGAAACAAAACACAACTCCAGGCATGTTTTTGGTGAGGAAACAACATTATAACATCAGAAATCAGAAAATAGCTTAATATAATATAGGCCCTTTTAATGACTGTGTTGCATATGATCAGCTCTGTATTGTGAGAAATTCCCGATCTCATGTGACTTCTGCAACCTCAAAGATTAAAATGCTTTGCTCTGGGACTGAAACAATGTCTGGATGAGTCTCATTCAAACGCTCCCTGGGACAAATCCAAAATATTTCCAACGCAAACAAGATTTTCTGGAATTCGGGGTCGTCCTTGGGCTGTGAACTGTCCCGCTCCTCTCTCGGAGTTTGGTAACACCACAGTTTACACTTTGGATAAATTATAGACTCATGTTTCTGGGCCTTTTGACTGAGTGAGGCTTGTAATGCAAACTCAATGCTACTCATTATCTTGGCTGTAATGAATCATGGCAGATACAAAGACTGTGTAAAAACTATCAGATGGGACTGTCCTGTTGAATTCAGCTGCAAATACGACAAAATAAATGAAATAATAAAATTTAGCTTGCAGCACAACATATCCTGCAAAGATTGTTTTCAATTTGTGGGTGAAATAAGTATGTTGCCCAAGGACACAATAGAAACGTGTAATGGCAAGGTAGGGTGGGTGTTAGCTTCTCACTCAAACCAGAATGTTTAAAGCAGACCTGTTATTAAAAATCAACTTTTCAGAGTTTTTAGCCATAGCAATGTGGTTTTCCCCTCAACATTTACTCATCTAAAGGTGTATTTGATGTGATTCGTGCATGTTTGAGTCTTGAGACGCCTACTGCACCAAATTAGCAGCAATTTTAGTTTCTTAATCTGTGATATGATTCTGCAACATTGTCTAATCTTTGGTTCTAATGAAAATTAGCGTGATGTCCATCGAAGGTACCGACAACTTCCTAGCTCTTTATTGTGGTGACATTTATGTTTCAGTTGAATTGGGCACCACAGTTTTCTAACTTGGAAGTCAGTCTGATTAAATTGTTTTAGATTAATATTGCTATTTAAAATGTGCAAGTTCTAACAAAATGGTCTATGGGAAATATTCTTTAATCCTTTGTCTGGAATGTAATGAAATATGGCATTAAACTCCATGCAGACAAGCAGTGATCTCTGGAGGAGATGCAGAAGTGATTATTTTCTTTATTTTCTTTGCAATTAATAAAGAAAGATTTGCTTAGTGCCGTATTTCAGTCTTGCATACTAACTTAATTTAATTTTAAAGTCAACAAAACGAGCAGATTCTTTATTTCTATGTATTTACACAAAGGACAGAATGAAAGCAAAGCACTAAAGTTGTGCAGTTTTGCTGGTGATAACATTTCTGCAGATGTCATTGATTTCACAACATCAACACAAGCGCACAAGTCTCAGTGTGTTTCATCACATCTAAATATTTAGTTACAAATCTGCGTGCATTTATGTAGGACTCGATACGGTAAATTTGACTTGACTCGTCTTTTTATGCGATACTTCTCGAGCAAAAACATATTCATGCCACATTAATCGCTACGTAGATGCATTGCCAAGAATACCTCTGTCTTTGCTCTGAAGCTTAAACCTTGGCTTAAGTTCCCTGCAAGATTTCACAGCGAATAACGTGTTCAAAATGTCTTTTCTCGTGATTATCTCGTTTTGCCAAACAGCTGTTTCAGGCCCACAAGGGAGAACCAGAGCTGGACAGATGACTCATGTTAGGAGATGGGAAAGAGAAAAAGAACATGAAAAAATAAAAAAGGTTGCTGTGATCGCTTTAACAGTTCTGTTTTTCTATAACATAAATAGTTTTCTTGTAACAATCTTGTACCCTGGCAGTTTTAATTTGTATTTAAAACCGGAGCTGGACAAATGACTCATGATCGGAAATGAGAAAAGGAAGAAGAACATAAAAAACAAACAAAAAAGTATGCACTGATAGCTTTAACAGTTGTATTTTTCTGCAACTTACATTGTCATATTGTAATAATATTGTATCATAGGGGTTTTTATTTGCAAGTCTATTTAAAACCAGAGCTGGACAAATGACTCATGGCCGGACATGGGAAGAGGAAGAAGAGCATGGAAATAAAAAGTGTGCTTTGATAGCCTTAACAGTTGTATTTTGACTTAAAATAAAAGCAATAGCATTAAAAGTCTATAGAAAACCTAGAAATAAGAGAGAAACAACTGCACTGTAAGGAGGTCCACACTTGTTTGATTGTTGGGTTGCAGCAGAGGGAACAGAGTGGGAGGAATAAAACAATTAACTGAGCTGTATCCAGGGAATGTGAGTCTCCCAGACAACAGCGGGCACGGCCAAACAAACAGCCTTTTATCAAAATATTAAACTAAACTTATGGACACAGAGGAGGAAGGAGGAAGGAGGAAGGGGGAGAGAGACATCACCTTAAGAAGAACCAGGCCAGCAACGTTTCATATGAGAACATAAGAAAGCATTTCGGATTTCAAGCACCACCAGATCTGAGCCAGGACTATTCAGGTCAGGACAGGTCTAGGGCCAAATCTGGAGGACTGAACCAGCACAGTTCGAAACAAGGATTAATGCAGAGGGAAAAAAGTGAATAAAATGGAATCAAAATTAAACATGCACTATGCAAATAAGAAAAAAATGCTCTAAATGTTATTCTGCTGTGACAATGACAATAGATCTTTGAATCTTGCATATTGGAGGGTCTGTAAAACTGCTTGTGTCCATGGGGGTGCGATTGCTTTGCCTGAAATGCTGTAAAACTGATTTATCTCCATGGAAACAAGAATCATCGACCATTAGGAAAGTTGCATAGTGCATCTTTAAGCTCACACAACAGCAGCAGTGTATAGAGGCATCTACATCACAGCAGAAAGGGCATCCAGAGTCTGAGAGCCACACAGGGCACTCTATACTGTAACCATCAATAAAAGAAACACATTAGCCTCATTAAATGCAGGAGTGAACATGATTAGCAGTTTTTACAATGGTCGGAAAACCACAAAGCGAAGTCTGGTGCCAGGACTACAGCTCTGATCAAAGCAGACGAGGAGGTTCTGCCAGCACATTGTGTCCAGAGTGTTTCTCACCACAGAAAGGTGCTGCACGAAAGTCTGACCCATGAAGTCTGGTGATACTTCCTGTATTGTTCAATTCAACTAAGATATGAGCACTTCAGGCCAAAAGCCCCTAAAAGAGAATATGGTATCAATAAGATTAAAAATTATTTTGCAACATAATTAAGAGCTGCTGTTAGCTTTGAAGTATAAGAATCCAGATGGTATTTCAAAACATTACTGAAATCTCTGACAACCAAGAATAATCAAATTTGAAACACAATTTGTACTGTATAACTTTGTGTAACTTACAGTGGAGGATATCTCAGTATCTCATTAAACAAGACCAACAAGTGACACCACAGGCCCAAATTACCAGTCAGATCTGTGAACAGGTGACCTCGCTCACATAAGGAATGCATGGTGTTGGATATTTATTTTTAGAAATAAAAACACCTGCAATTCAAGAAATTCAAGATAAATACGACAGAGCAATAACATTTTAATGTAGAGGGGCAGGTAACACTCTCGCTTCACCAAAAAGTTGCACATTTTAAATCGCAATAGTCATCTAAAATGATTTGATAAAAGAAACAAGACTTTAGAAAACAGCAGTGCCCAATGTGAGCTGACATCATTACAACAAAGAGTCAGCCCCTCCGATGGACAGATGCACTTTACGCTCGCAAGCAGTGGATTTTTTTTTTCATTTGTAGAAAAATGACGACACATCACTGCCAAATCCTGTGTTTATCACCAAGAAAATAAAATTGATGAAGTGATTAACGATTACTCAAACATGCATAACTCAGTCCAAATACAACTTCAAGAGGGTAAATGAGAAGTTGAAACAACTATAATCTGGTTAAAAGACGATTTTGGATAACTACTAAAGTCAAAAACTGTGCACATTATTTTTTGTGTTTCATTGTTCTGTTAATTAGTCACAAGGGACACATAGAGATTTTGCAGTATTCCATAAATCCCTTTAGAGCCACATTTTCCTGACAGATTTAATGAAGTGTGTGAGCTGGTAGAAGGATTATTGTATTCCTGAGGATGTTTTTAGAGTGTTTTGGGGTTAATTGTTCCTGTGTGTTCTGGGATGGGTGTGGACCCTGTGTGATGAGCCAGTGGGTCCACCCTGCATCCTGGCAAACTCCAAATCTATAATCAGAAGCAGCAGACTTCAGCAAACGCTTTGAGTTCCACTTTGAGGATCATGTGAGAATTTTATCCACAAGCCAATAGCTGCAGGATAAGGAGATATGAGTCACCACTTGCGCCTCTCTCACTTGCCTCTTTGTGTCTCTGTCCCAGACTTACCCACTCAGTCACACCCTCCCAACTGCATTCATGTTTGTGAAGAAGCACGGTGCTCTCAAGCCCTCCGGACAGAAGGTCTATCCTCATAGGAAAATGTCAAGGAATAAACATCCACATCTAGTATGAATAAGTGATCTGTTTTAGTGAATAGATCTACAGTTTTAATCTCTCATATGGCACAATGTTTGGTGGGTTTGCTGCATATTAATAAATCATACATGACTGACTGAAGTAAACTGTTGAAATTTAAACTCTTGCTTATTTATATCTAAAAGCAAACAACTTAGCAGTGGAATAAGCATAGACTATATATAGAAGTAGACTAAGGGGAACGAGATGCCACCCATTCTGCTCAGTTGCAACCAAATGAAGCTCATCAAGGCCAGCAATTATAGTGGCTAATCTGCAACCATGCACCATATGTGGAAATTTGAGTATGAAACCAAAAAGCCAAACAGGAACAAGGATGTTGCAGGTGCCACCCCTTCCTGTCCACACTGCTGGGCAACGCTGTCAATCAATCAACCTAGTAATGTTCATAACTTGATTAAGAAACAAAATAGCGAAATAGAAACACTAGGAATTTCAGGGCAAAAACGTTTAGCCAAAATGTAAGATATAAACACTAAAATCTATCAGAGAATGACTTTAAAGTTGTGTAATTATCTGCAGCAAGATCATTTTACTTAACAAGTTATCTTAAAATAAACTACTCTAGACTAGAATTAAGCAGTCTCAGAACTAGTAAGTAGGTAATAAATCTGAAAACAAGATGAATAACCTGATATAAGTGTTAAAATCTTGGCCAGATCAGAGAAATTTGAGATGTGGACAGAAGTTACGTGCTGCAGGCTTCTTGTGGAGGAATTATAAAACACTAAAATCTGCAAATAGTCTATGTGCAAAAACTGAAGCCATGATAAACTACGTGAGAGAGACATCATTGGCACTGTACCAAAAGCTGTTCCCTCTATAAATGTAGTGAGAGGGGAAACAGTTTGAGCTGCCAACATGAAGGATGGGAGAAGGTCAGTGCAGAGACAGGAACCAGTCATGGTCAAAGCCTTAAAATACAAACAAACAAAGACAGTGACTGTTTTTCATTCATTTGTGCATCATCACCACTCATCCCTCTCTTCCTCCTCCATCACATCTGTCCTGTTTTGGACTTCGGTTTGGCCCCGTCCCCCATCAGCTGTTGTCTGCCGTCCCATTCACAACAAAACACCAAGTCAGGGCCCTGTTAACAGTGGAAATCCATTCAAGCTAAAAACAGGAAACAGGCGATTTTATGTTTCGTGCAAATATTGAATTCTTATTTAGGGGTGCGCTGTGTGGTGGAGGGTCTGGCATCTGCTTGTCTCTATGGTGATGTTATTGCTTTGACTGGAATGTTCCACATTAAACAAATATATGTATGTATGTATTTGGGTCAATGGTGTATAAGAATTTTTAATAGGCAAATTTTAAAATTTAGTTTCTATTGAAGTTTTTCAAATATGTCTGGTATGCATAAATCTATGTTTAACATTTATATTAAGCATTTTTAGTGTTTTATTTTTTTTTAAATGTACATGAATTGGCCACGACTTTAAAAAAATGTCATGTGGTGCGACCGAGAATAACCTTAAAATTGTTTTATTTTCTAAAACATGGTTGGGATATTAATCTAAGTTCTGAGTCATATGAACATGATGGTGATATTTGAAAACATATTTGAAAAAAAAAATGGACAGGCTCAAATAATACTTGTTTGTATATTTTGGGGGGAATATCTATTCAAGAAATCTGAAATCCCACGTGGGATTACAAAACCCCTTAGAAAATATGCCAAAAAGAAAGAAAATAATGTTGATTTGATTTAAAGTAATTTTAGTAAGTTTCAAAATCAGCAGTTAAGGGTGGACGATTGCACCACGTGACATTTTAACACCTTAAGTACAAAAAACGTGCATCATAACTAATGATTTCTGAAAAAAAAATGATTTGGTTCCATGGAGGTCAGAGGTACTACAGGTATGTGGTGAATTATTATGAAATTTTAACTTTTTCTAATGAAGAAATTGACCCATTGATTAAATTAAAGGTGTTCTTATTTCTCAAAAATGACTGCAGAAACATGCCTTGGAATTATTATGAAATTTTAACTTTTTTAAATGAAGAAATTACGTTTGAACAGGTGTCACCTCATTGACCCATTGCTTAAATTAAAGGTGTTCTTATTTCTTAAAATAAGTGCAGAAACATGCATTGTTACTGTTGAGCAGGTCCACTTCTTCACAGATCTGACCTGTAATTTGGCCTGATGTATGACCTGCTCGTCTATGGAGATAGTTCACTGTTGAACACTCGGGAAATAAAAACATGGAGTCAAGCAGGTGGCGGACCATGTGCCAGAAAAGTTACGCAGTGCACCTTTAAATCAAACTCCTCACGTTCTCATGCAGCTGAGAAACGAATGCAAATGACTTTCATGAGTTTGAATAATCCACTGATCACCCTTCTGCTTCTAACGACTGGCAGTGTAATGAAATCCCCAAAGAAATCAGCAGCGCAAACACAATGCTCTGAAACGTGACTGGCTTCATCAAAACACGATGAAATAAAACAGATGTAAAGTGGAGGAGTGGAGTCACGTGACCAGCCCTCTCACTGGCGCTCGCGCATCTTTCGCTCAGTTCACGCGAGCACCATGACTGACCCCGGACCAGCGCCTCTCCTCCGCTCTGCCACGGAACACGCTCATCTGGAGGAAAACGGCAAGGAATAAACAAAGAAAGAGCTTAAAGTTGTCCAGAACTCTTCTCCGCAGGATCCGTTTTGCTCTGTGGCTCCTCACCTGCTCCAGCCATGCGCCTCTCAGCTGCGTAAGTCCAGTTTTAATTGTAACCAAACCGCAGATTTACCACTAACCGACTTCACTGCGTTATTCCACATCACAATGCTCAATACTTCACGTGGTTTTACTTGGTTTTAAGCCCAAATAATTATATTCTGCGAGGTTATAATAGCAGTAAGCCAATATGAAGTGCTGAGTGAAAGCTTGTTAATAACCCAGAAAAGAAAGATTTAACCCCATAACTGCTGAGATGATATGAAGTAATTAGCTAAGAGTATGAAACACATCAAAATAAACTCAATAACACAATAACATTATGGCTCATTTCATCTAAAGTTGCCATGTTCTCATTCTCTTGCAGATTTAGGGTCCTTTTTGTAACCATTTATAGTATCCTATATTATTACTTGAGCCATACAATCTCCTCTGGCTAAGCTGCTCAGCCCTGCAGTCATTTTAAAGCCACAATTAGGGTTATTTGTCCTCTGATGCAGTATAACAGTCTCCGGAGCCACGCTGGAATTTTCCATCAGAGCCTAAAGCCCGATCTTTGCCCTGACTGTCAAAACTGAACTATTAAAAACAGAGGAAGTTTATGATGCCAGATCTCTCTGGTGATAAAAAGTATTCCAAATATTTGTCTCTGTTCTGTAATGTAATCATATATGAATATTCAGATTTAACAGATTTAAAATGAGGTAACAGCATCGTTTCATGTTGCCTAATTAACATGATGTATGCCATTAGTAGACAGTGGTAGAAGAAGTGTTACTTAAGTAAAAGTACAGATACCGGAGCAAATAAGTACTCAAGTAAATGTAGTAAATGCATGAAAAAGTCTAAGAAGTAAAAGTATTAAAGCACAGGGTTAAATATGTACTTAAAGAGTAAAAAGTAAAGTATTTCACAGTTTTTTGAGATCTTATAAAGTTTCAAAAGAAGTGATTTTAATACAGATTTGTGCTGATTTTATTTGCTTTTTTGTTCAAATGTGCTCAAATTCAACTCCTCCAGGCTTCAGACTACTTTTACTCTTTAGTCCAGTTCACAAATGTATTGGAGTAGAATGTACAGATACCTACTCTCAAATGTAGTGAAATAAAAGTATCCAAAGTGCCCACGTAAGCAAGTGTCCATTTCGCTCAAGTAAAGTACCTCACATTTACTTAAGTGCAGTTCTTTATTACTTTTACTCCATTGCATTCCACCTCTGGTAACTGCCTAATCAAAGTCCTGAGTGATACAGATGACATTAGCGGATAACAGACCGCCTACTCGAAAATTATTGTGTAAAAATAATAAAGCAAGATTACATTGTGATATTTCCAAACAACTGTCATCGCTACGACTATTAAAAACACATTCCGTCTTATCTAATAACAAAATGAGACAGACATTTCCAAAATATCTCCTATCAGTACATGAAATAGTTTAAAACAAAAAGTCACGGGTAGAGCAGCTAAAATGCAACACAGATCTTCAAAATGATAGCAACTTCCTCGAGAAACAGAAAAGTTACAATAGAAATAATCACAGTTTTTGATATAATTGCTCACAGGTGCATTGTATAACTTTTCTGGTCCGTTATCTGCTTGTTTCTGGATATGACATTGTTCTTCCTATGACATTAAACAGCTTTAGCTTCATTTATTCAATTAAAGTTCTTATAGCTCAAAAACAGGCTGTGAGATGTAAAAGTTTAATGCCATACTGTGAAACATTTCAGACAAAGCAATAACATCTCCATGGAGAAAAGCATTTTAAGGGAACATATCCACCAGAAAAGTTGCACAATACAATAAAAAAGTCATGTTTTTAAGTGTTTTTCTTTATTAACTCTCTGCAGATCTACGTCCCTCTTCCCTGTGCTTGGTTTCCTCTTGCTTCTCCCTGGGTGCTGGTCTCGCCAAGAGTGGGTGCTCCAGAGGGTCCCGGTGGTCCTCCCCCAACAGACCCAACCCGGCCCCGCCCCCCACTTCCTGTCCCAGGCTCGTTTGGATGTAAGCTCCTCCTGTGACCCAGAGTGCCACAGGAAAGCCCCCAAACCGAGCTACTGGGACCTCCGAAATATTTTAGGCTACGAGACGCTTCACTCAAACGGGAGTCTAACCTCGACCTCTGTTGGGATCTATGGCTACAATCCAAATTCTGATACGTCTGTGCTTTACAAGGCGAGGTCTCGGGGGAAGAGGGAGGCTCGTGTGAGGAGGAAAAGGCAGATCTTTGGGCATGATGGGAGGTTTAGTATCGCGGGCCAGGACTATTTGCTCCAGTTTCCTTTTTCAGTGGCGGTCAAACTGTCCACAGGATGCTCTGGGACTCTGGTGGGGAACAGGCACGTGCTCACTGCGGCTCACTGTGTCCACGATGGAAAGAACTACGTGAAAGGAGCTCAGAAACTCCGCGTGGGCTTCTTAAAACCCAAATATCGCGACACACAATTAAATGTGACCAATCACGTCGAAAGAGCCAGTTCACCCTATGCTCCTCCAACAAATGACAAAATGAAGTTTCAGTGGATTCGTGCCAGGCGTACCCATGTGCCCAAAGGCTGGATAAAAGCGAACGCCAACGACATCGGCATGGACTACGACTATGCCCTCTTGGAACTGAAAAAGCCCCATAAACGCCATCATATGAAGTTAGGAGTGAGCCCACCTGCCCAGAGACTACCTGGGAGGAGAGTGCACTTTTCTGGGTTTGATAACGACCGACCGGGGCATCTGGTTTACCGTTTCTGCGCGGCCGGCGAAGAGACCCCTGACCTGTTGTATCAGCACTGCGATGCTCAGCCCGGGGCCAGTGGCTCGGGGGTCTACGCCCGCATGTGGGACCCCCGGCAAGGCAAATGGGAACGCAAAATCATAGGGGTTTTCTCTGGTCATCAGTGGGTGGAGAAGCAAGGGGCTTCCCAGGACTACAATGTGGCAGTCCGGCTCACTCCCCTAAAATATGCCCAAATCTGCTACTGGATCAAGGGGAACTTTATGGACTGTAGAGAGGGTTGAGAAGCAGAAATTCATTTAAACGGCCCATATTACGCTATTTTCTGATCTATGTTTCCTAAGTTTCCTCATCACAAACACACCTGGAGTTGCATTTTGCTTCATTCACACGTTTAACGCACAAAACCTGCAAGTTTAGGCTGAGTTCTTCTCTCAGTAGAAAACAGTTCCACCTTGTGACGTCATGTGGTAATACAGGAAGTGCTCCACTGTGTTATTACGCTTCATAAACCTTCATTAGAATCATTTGGATCATATCTCTACTGAATAAAAAGGTAAAAGGTAGCTGTTAATTTGAAAACTAAGATGTAAACTGACTGATAATAAAGTCAAACGTATGAATAAAACAAAAACACAACTCCAGGTAAGTTTTTAAAGAGGTAATAACATTATAACATGACTTAAAGCTCACAAGAGTTGATTTCTAAATTGGTTAAAATGTCAACCACAGCACAAGCACTGATATTTTTATGAGAATTATAATATGGCCCAAGCCAGAGACATAAGTAAAGAATAAGTAAAGAAGAAAGAAAGCTGCAAGTTTGTGAGATACCAGTAAACGATAGATAAATATAGTATAGAATGTACAGTATGCATAAGTTCCTTTTTGTTTGGATTGTTGTCTCGTTTATGTGGAAGTAATTAGAAAGCGGTTGTATTTTGTGAGTGTGTGTTATGGGAGCAGCTTTAAAGGTGCGCTGTGTAAGTTTTCTGTTGTCTGTATGGAGATTGGTTTGCCTAGAATGTTCCACACTATGGCAATAAACAAAAGAAAGAGAAGTTTAACGACATTTGAGGAAGACGGTGGACGCCAGAAAATGAACACAGTGCACCTATGAATCTCAACTATTATTTTCTATGTGCTGCAACATCCTTTTTGTCCCTTTGAACCTGCGCCTAGAACAGCTGGAGGCTTTCTTACCATCATGAAGCAACTAAAGACATTAAATTGAGACAGACTTGCTCAGATTTTAAAGGCTCAGCTCTAAAATCTGCGTGGTGCATCATTTAAAGTTTTTAAACTGTATACTGACATTGCACTGTAATAATCTTCTACTGATGCATTTGAATGTATGATAGTAACAAAGGTGCCTTGATCTTCAAATGTTTGTGGACTATGAAATGTTCTCACGGGAGCAGAAGTCAATTACAAGAATGTATAGACACTTGGCTCCCTCTGGTGGCCAAATTTGGAGATGACAACACGTGAGTGCAATAAACAACAGCAACCATTTTTTGTACTTTTGCTGCGACTAGCAATTGATTTTTTTTTTTTTTTTTTTTTGTCAGGTTATTTCTTTTGCACAATAAGAGTATTGCATAAATTTTTAAAACATGATTATGCTAAAATATGCAAACTACAGAATATACGTAATCTATTTTTTGATTTAAGCATTTTATATAAATCACTTATTCCTTATTTTTGCCTCTTAATTTTAATAATTCCGCTATTGTATTGATTAAAAAAAAAAAAAGTCTTTTGACTCAAATGCATGCCATTTTTATTAATAAAAAAAAACAAAAAGTCTTTTGACTCAAATGCATGCCATTGTATAGGCTATTCAACCCACGTTTGGGGATAAACAGTTAAACAATTAATCCCAAACCATGCACCATGTAAAACTCTCCAGCTAAGATAGTCCTGACCAAGCCTAGCACAAGATCATGGAGATGGGTCCCCAAGCATGCAGTGTGGTGCTCATTTAATTTGATGATACTGTATAGATATCGTGGGTTGCTGTATCGAGAGATCAAGAATATTTTTTGGTATATTTCGCTGAATTCTTTTGTGACAACGCTATAATTTTGTGGGCTGTTTTGAGGAAGGAAGCTTATTTCTGCAATACTTTTTGGCATATTCACTGTTTTGATGATTACCATGTGCATTGGTAATGGGTCAAATGGAGAGGACAATTTTCCTTACACAAGTTTTACCTAACCCTATAGTGTACCTTAACAGTGATAAAAGTAGCCCGTTAGTACTAGTCAGTATTATTCAGATTAATAGTTGAAGCCCTAATTTTTGTTCATATACATTTGTTGAATAAATGTGTAAGACCAAAGATTTGAGAACCATCCGGCAAAGGTCAAAACACCTGCCAGCCACTTTGAGAGCTTTATTACGAAGTGGACACAGTTGACATAATAGTTATACCAATTTCAAAATGATACGTCTCGGTGCTCACCTCAAGTTGAACAAAAACAGAAACATGCCAAGTCAACAGCACCATCAAATGAAGATGAGTAAACCAGCATTCAAGTTGAAATGACTGAATGTATAGAAAACAATACAGAGGCACCCAAGAAGTTGAATTTTGGACACATTTATGGCATTTACGGAGCATACGAACATCCAGATACCGATGAGGCACTCAGTTATACACAAGTGGTTTAATTTTAGATCCCTCTCAAAATAAAAATGAAATGTAATGAAATATGAGCATTTATTTGACAAAAATACTGCAGTGGGAAATGCAAAACAGAATTAAATCCATAAAAAGCAGAGGTTTCACCATAACCACTTAATATAAAATTGTGGTTAAACAGAAGGCAACAACATGCAGAGCAACTTGTAACACCTGTCTGTAACACCATTTTGGTAACACGGCATGTCACTATTGAAAATCAGTTTTCATTCATCCTCACTGAAATAAAAAAAAAAACATTCACAGTGAGCACCTGGTTAGATGTGAAATCTTTAGCCACTTGTGGTTTGGTTCAATCTAGAAAAATAAAATAGACTGAATGTTGTGTGTGTCTTTCAATACCATTGGATGGTTTAAGAAAAAAAAAAAGGATGAGGCTTTTTAGCAACAGAAATAAGCACTTTTTTCTGGTCAAACCAGAGCAGCAGCCAATGGAACAATCAGACAGAAGTTAAGGCAATGTAAGGAAGCAGGTGGTGTTATTGGACACGTGTAAAAACCCAGGGTGCAGAATAGGCAGGCACTAAAGCAATAATACACTGAAGACAATGTAATGCTGTGATCCCAACATAGGCAAATGTCAGGAGTACCAAAGGAGTCTGATCAACTACAACTGAATTAGTTTGAGGTTTTAGGCTGAACCACTTGCTCTGAACAGCCAGGCCCTCTCTCTGATTGGCCGCCTGCACTTAAAAGATCTTTGGTGAAAGTCATCTCCTGGCATTTCCCAATGTCCCTGTCACCAACACAATACAACATGCTCATGTCATCAACATGGAAATGCCCGGAGTAACTTGAAACAGTATACAAAATAAAATATTCTTTTAAATAGGTTTATATATATAAACATTAAAAATATAACCGTATCAAAACACGATTATGAGTTCACATTGTCCCCTAACCTCCACCTGGGGGCATAGAGAGATCCAAAACGAGGACTCTCACTGAGACTTGAGTCCGAGGCTGGTGGGGGGCATGGGGAAGGAGTAGGCCTTCCCCAGAACAATCCTGTCGCGGAGCAGTTTGAACAGGACGTAATAGTTACAGAAGAGGATCAGGCCCAGAGACAGAGTGTGGTTCCAGCGCTCGGACCGCAGCAGAGAATACAGCTGGTACAGCACCACGCTCGACTCGATCCAGATCAACAGGTTCAAGATCCGCAACGGCTTATGGAACAGAAACTGGGCACACAAGTTTGATTTCATTAGATAATTTTTCAGGCAAATATAGCAGAAATTAATAAATTTTTCCCAATTAATACAGAAATATGGGCCAAAAACAGGGTATCCAAAAAGTACCCAAAATATTGAAAAGCTGCTCACCAGAGACTAAATCTATATAATATACAGCAGGCATGAGCTTTTTCCGCAGATTCGCGGAATTCCGCGTTTTTTTAATGAATCTGGTGGTTCCTGAGATTCATGAGATTCCAATGTGCAAGAAAATTTGTGGGACGGTGGGGGGGTCCACTCTGATCTGAGTAACACTGCCGGGAAGTCGTCGTCTGCATGGAGTTTGTTGACAGATTCTAGCCCTCGTAATATTTCTCGTGCATATTCATCTTCTGCCGTGTGCACATGGCCCCTAACCACAGCCCGGAGCCAAACTGAAGCAGCTGAAGAAATTAAGTCTGTTTTGACCAAGAAGAATTTGCATCAAAGCCCCGTGCATTTGTCACAAGCTACCGACATATTCCTTATAAGGCAATCAGCTACGTTCGTACCTTCCGAGGCTTTGATGACGAAGGGAAATCGGCCAATCAGAATTCACGGCGCAGGAAATCCTCGCCGTATCGATCGATAGCAAGAGGACACCAAGTTTATGGATTTGTAATTCTTTCTGGTATGAGTGGACCATACAATGTAGGATACTGCCCAGATAGCAAAAAGTATTCACGGAGGTAGCCGAAGATTCGCAGCGTATCCGCAGAACGGATCCGCAACGGAGTCCACCTGCACATCTGCTAATTGATAGTTACACATCTAACAAATGGTGTGTTAAAAGTGCGTTCACAGTGCGGATCTAAGATGATTTAGCAGCAGATCCGCTGTGTGACAGCAGCTGCCCTGGGGTTTGGGTTAGTGACAGTCAGAAAGAGAATACGGAACAAATACGCAGCGGATCCGCAAAGCGACTGACTGAATAGATCTACATGTATTTAAATGGACAGTTTGCTGAACAATGCAGTAGTGAATATCAAAACACAGGTCTTTCTACCAACTACTCTTTGATGCGATCCAGCACAGAGTTTGTACACAGACTCATTAAATACTACTGCTAAATTCTACTCACATAAAATCTTGAATGTGATACATCGGAGGGCAGAGCGACATTATACGTCCCGACTGCTTTATACAGAGATCTGCTGTGTCGCACCAGCACCCCCTGTGGCCAAATGGTGCTGTCTGACCACCTAAAAATGAACCACAAAATACATACAACACACAATTACCATTTACATCATTTACATTTCATCACTACCAGATTCAAGCTTCACATAATGATTCATTGTCTGGTTACCACAGGCACCATCTTTGGGAGAAATACATTTTATATTTTATCTCTTAACTGTAAAGGAAATTTAACAAACAAAGAAGAATATATCTGCAGTTTAATAGGTCATTAATTAATATTTCCTCATTATTTACATATAAAAATATAACAAATTAGTTAAATAAGTTGCAAAATGAAGTAGCACCTTTTCCTTATTATTCCATGTCCCACAGGATTTGCCCATAGAGACTTACATGTGCTGAGGGGCGTTGCTGTATGAGCCGTGCTCCAGTTTCTGCCATCGGCCGAGGTGAGCAGCCGAGCGGTGCAGGAGGTCGCAGTAACTCGGAGGCAGTAACTGACTCATGAGCATCACAAACGCATTGATCCACACCATGATCAGGTGCTCACACGACCAGCGCATGTCGTAGTACTGGGTGCTCTGGTGAACGGGGAGGAGGTGAAAGAGAGAAAATGAAGAAGCGCTCATTAGAAGAAGCTCATATCAAAAGTGCACACAGTAACTTTTTGGTTGGGCGTCTGTCACCTGCTGGTTTTTAAGGATAGGTTATTGCTCTGCGTGGAATATTAAACAGCTTTATCTTACATTTACTAAATTACAGGTGGTTTTGTAGCTCAAAAATACATAGAAAAACAGGCATTTTCACTGTGAGCAGGTTTGTCTTTCCTCAGATCTGACCTGTAACTTGATCTGGTTTGGTTTCCACGATGATAAAAAGGTTTAACACCAAACTGTGGAATATTCTAGGCAGAGCAATGTTGCACTGTTCCTGTGGATGTTTACTCTGTCTGGGATGCCATGCAACGTGACTCTCCAGGCCCAAGCTCCTTCCCACGTCTTTGCAGCTTTGTACCCCCAGCCTGGCGAGCAGGTCTGTTGAACCAGCGCCCCGTGGCTGCAGGATCCGGATGGCCGCTTGCCTGTGTTAGGTTAACTCCATCCCGCACTTCCCTCCCCTGTTGTAAGTCAAGTCTTCATGTTGTATTATGTTTCATCTATGTGCTGATGTCGCTGAGGTGTTTTTTTTTTTTTGTTCTGGTCCCATATTATGCTCCCCACAGATGCACAGTCTGGGGGTTGTTTCTTTTTTTCCATCTCCCATGCATAAATTACCCAAAATATTGAATGCATTTGTTTTTCTTTTTTCTTCCCCTTCCTTGATCCAGCATTTGAACTTGTTGTTCTCCGATCCTATGACCCCTTGGATCAATCCCAATCCATAATGTGTGACCACATTATGAATTGGGACGGGGCACGGGAGGCCATTGAAATGAGGAAACGAGGCACGGACAGTATTAACTGGGATGACGGAGCGTTCCTCCTTTCACACACCTGGGTCACCCTCCTCCAGAGACCACCAGGCGAAGGGAGGAGTGGTCAGTCTGAGTGACCTGCCAGGCTGACCACGCCTACAGGAAGTAACAACAGCTGATATACGACATGTCACCACCAACAGCGGTGACAGTTCTGAGGATGGCTTGCAGCTAGCAGCCAAAACATGTCAACAAGCTAAACACACGTCACTGTACTGTCTTTAAAAAAGAACTCGAGAAGTTAATATAGAACCTCCGCTTGAAAAGTTACACAATGCACCTTTAAAGGATTAACTGCAAACTCAGAGTAAATCAACCATCATATCTAATTTGTCTAACATCAAGTGACAATGTTAAGTTAACAAAGAAGCCACTAAAACACAAGAAACAGACTAGATAGATACTAGATGCTGGATACTTTTCATTATCATTACAAATATAGAAACATAAGCAGATAAAGTGACAGGCCTGAATCACACTATAGTTCATTATAGTTAATGTATAATATACTGTCATACACACCTTGACAAAGCAGAGAGGGAGGAAGGCCACGTAGTAGGCACTAAAGAGTGAGTTGAACAGCACTTCCTTGATCCGCCTGTTGAAGTCGCTCTTGAGCTCCTCCACCTCGGCGCGGATCATGTCGGGGGTGTGCGAGTGCATGGGGGGCGGGCATTTGTGGGTGGGCATAAGCGGGGGGCTGGAGAACTGCTCCCGGAGGTTTTCACGCAACAGAAAAAGAAAGTCCCGCGGCCTGAAGAACGGAGTCTCGGCCAGGTCCGTCTGCGGGTGGTCCTCGGGGTACTCACAGTCCGAGGAGGGCGACTGCGCTTTTGCCCCTTCCTGATGGAAACAGCACATCGGGACGTACACCCCGAACCTGAAGCAATGGAGAAGAAAACAGCAAATGAATGACAGAAAACAACAGAGTTTTAATCACGGTTTTGTCACTGGACATTTTATTTGTGCTTGTCCGAGCTCACATCAAAATGTTTTAAATAATGACCTGAGAGAAATTACAGTTAATGCATCTTAACTGAAGGTAATGGGGTAAATTTCAATTTCAAATTTCAAATCATGAACAAATTACTCAAAATACAACTGTAGGAAAGGCAATGCTGAGGGAGAATCATGGTTAGATAAAACATTGTGAATAATGACAAAGCCATAGCAAATTAAACATATTGAGGCTGCAGTAGGGTAATGAAACTAACATTTTACCAGTTTGAAATGTGAATTATTACCAAATAAAGAAATCTATAAGGAAGCAAGGCTCTCCAATCTGTAGCTCAAGAGCTACAAGTAACTATCCAGCCATTTCCAAGTAGCTCACCAATTATATGTATTATGCTGAATAACTCAATATTGAGTAATGACATGACTATTATCACTGGCGACTAACTCTGTGCACTAACATTTGGATAGTGGTTCATGTTGTATAAGCATCTAGCTGTACTCAATCTCAGGCTTACCCTCTTTCTTATAGGTTCCGTTCGTATGAAATCAGTAATTTTCATGGACTCTCCCGCATGATTTTCAAAAATTCCATTTGAAATAAAGAAAGTCATAACAGGCCATAGCGACTGGAGGGACTGAGCTAAAAAGTTTCTTTCATTTTATATTTTTCGAAATTTTTAGAATCTCCTAGGGGAGGGAGCTGATGTCATATGGAAGGACCCTCTATCAATTTCTTGCAACCGCTAAAATGAGTACTTCTCTGGCATTTTCGTTTTGTAAAAAGCAGCTCACCGGAGGAAAAAGGCTGAAGACCCCTGCCCTAAGCAAAAAAAAAAAAGGATGGACTCACGGGTATCCCAGGAAGAGCAGGTTGAGCACAGAGTGATTCCTGCAGAGGTTGACGAGGGTCCAGCAGAGCACACAGCCACACAGGGTCAGGAGGCAGAGACGAGCTGTGATCAGGACCATGTATCGAACCAGGGAACCTCCAATACTCTGGGAGACCTGCAGAAGAGCAGTGTGAGTGTCAGCAAAACATATGCATTGAAGGTCCAGCAATTTGTCTCCATGGAGATGTCCCACAGTATGAATTACACCAATTAAGTCCACGGAGACAGGTTAGATTTGCTGAGAGACAAACCCGCTGACAGAAAACATGCAGGTTTTTCACATATAGAGTTCACAATAAGTAAAGTAAGACAAACAAGTTGGATGCCAGAAAGTGGAGCATTCCAGGCATAGCAATAATATCTCCATGGAGAATAGCACTATTATCTCCTACCAGGAAGTTTATATATGTAATGTAATAATGTACTGTAATAATAATATATATATTTGTATTTATAAAAATATATCTCTTATATATATCTCTTCCAAGATACAGAAAGCTCTATAAAATTAAATCCATTATTCTTTTACCGCTCACTCACATACGAATGTGGAGGTCAGAATATCTAACTAAAGAGGATGAAGTGACTTGCCCAAGGACACAACCTGTGGGTTTGTGGACGAATGCTCCGACCACAGAGTCATTTGAGCCCCAAGTGTAATCGCAACATAATTCTAAGTATACATTTCTCAATTGATTTTTTAAAACCTTCATCTATTGGGTAGTAGTCTTGAAGTCTAGACTGTATGGGAGTGAAAGAGTAAAAGATTTTTGCATTCATGTCCGGGAGGATAATGTCAAGAGAAAAGACTCACCTCTGACACTATGGTCCAAACCAGTCTGCGCGCCAACATAACTGTGATGAAGATCGCCAGGTGGTAATCCATCAAATGAAAGTTCTGCAAAAAGCGAGCAGAAAGAGTTTGAGTAACACACAGATTATATGCTAAAAACAAAGCCAATATAGGGGGTGAAAAAAGATTCAGTATCTAAATGCAGATACCCAATTGATATTTTTAATCTCTTTGTGCCCTTTTTGAACAAACTAATGACTCAAAATGGAAATGGTGTTATATGGCTGTATGTTTACTCATTTTATATTCCTGATGCATATAGTTTGTTATTTGTTAAAAGTCAAAACTTAAAGCAATGATCACAAATTAACGGAAGAAAAATTTGTGGGCCTCGCTATGGATTTTAAAAGCTAAAATTGGTAATCAAAGGAGAATGGAGAAAACAAAGAAATCATGTTCACATATTTTGTGGTCAATAAATCGATGTAAAAATTGTCCCCAAGTCTCACTGTGTCAGTGTTTGAGAAAACAAAAATGGTGAACTACTCAACTAAGGGAGAGCAACAAAGAAACAGAAAATGTTTAATTTGTTTGCATGTACAATAAGTGATGTCATAGAATAAACATAGAACCTCCTAAAATTATTAAAAACAGCTTTTACCATTTGGCCACCAGTTCTATACAAAATTATGTTACAATGTAGAAATGGCCAATTGCCAATAGTGTGACAGTGTAGTAAACAATATTATTTTTTATAAAAGTGAAACGTTAAATTGTTTACAAATTAACTGAAGATTAATTTGTGGATGTCACTCTGAGTTTTATAAGCTAAAAATTGGTATCAGCAAATATGTTAAAAAAAAAAAACAGTCTGCAACACTTCCTTTCTCTTTAAATTTCTCTTTTTAAATTTGCAGCTGTACTTTGTTCAGTGGCACAGCTGTTCTCACCAGTGAGGTAGACGCCGCAGGGTGGCTGTAGGGGTACCACCACACAGTTCTGTAGATGTTGATGTACTGGACGAACAGGGCCACGAGCAGATAGAGGAACAGGAGGAACTCAAAGAGGAGGCTGCTGTCCAGAGGCAGGTCTGGGATCCTCGAGTGTCTCACCGGCTCGGGCGTGATGAGCGCCGAGAGGGGCGGAGCCGACAGCCCCAGAGCGTTACTGTTCCTGGTGAGGACATGACCAGGCGTCAGATCAGGATCAAGAGAAGAGTGTAAAGTAGGATTGAAGGATTTTTGCCTGACAGTCCAAATTTTAGATGACCCAACCACAGTCGCTAATTTGTAGCACGTGTCCTGCAAATGCAGAAAACATCTCCTCTCGAAAATTCTTGCAATGATTCAGAACAAATTAAAGTAATATTTTGGTGTTTAGATTGTTGATTCTGTAAAAAACTTCTATTTTTTTATGTGTAAGAAGTCATGTTTGTTTATGACGCAAAGGACCATGTGTCTCTCTGATTGGTTAATCCTTCTGTCAATCACAACCTCTGAAATCAGGAAGATAGGAAACATCTCCAGATCCAATAATCTTTGTGAAGTTTTTTCAATGTGTATGGTTCTGGCTAGCCAAGTAAGAAGGATTTGGGAACAATGTCCAATTGTGATCAGTGCAATTCCAATTACATTTGCAAATTATGTTTTAATAACATGATTCTGTTCAATGCACATATTTTAAACACACTCAGGAGAACTGACAAAAAGGCTGAAATATGAAATGTTCACGTTTCATGTTAGTTTAACATGTTAAACTACAAGGTTAACAGTGTTTAAGCAGAATAAGACAGGATATTTTGTTGTTATGGAGGAAATTTTGGTACTTACTTAAGTTTTGCAATTTCGATTTGATTGCAATTAATCTTGCAGCCCCGGTATAAAGCTCAAAATTGAACATGAGTAACCATTAGGCCAACTGAAAATTGTGACGGTGTGACGACACAATCTCAAGCTAAAATGAGCAGGGTGGGAAAAACAAAGAGTCTCAGTCGCAGTCTCTGTTTGAGAAACCCAAGATGGTTTACTACTTTAACAAAGATAGAGCAACCAGAAAATATTACATTTGACTGCAAGTACAATGACTGATGTCATAGAATAATTATAGAAAGTCCCTAAAATGATTACAATCTGCTTTCTCTATCTGGCCACCAGTTCTATACAAAATTATGTTACAGTGTAGAATTTGCCATACCTCCTCCAGTTATAAACAAAAACATGTTTGTGAGAAGCGGCCATGAAGTAAAAACTGCAGGAGCAGATGGCACATATCCAGGAAGTACCATTGTTTTGAAT
The DNA here is from genome assembly GCA_000787155.1 of Scartelaos histophorus. Lineage (NCBI taxonomy): Eukaryota > Metazoa > Chordata > Actinopteri > Gobiiformes > Gobiidae > Scartelaos > Scartelaos histophorus. Next base: position 69,966 of record KN488964.1, on the reverse strand, counting down.
AAGCGTTTACACACACGGATATCTGATCTTAACAGCTTTAACGTCCTGGAACCAAAGCTTTTCCACAGTTTTTATGATAATGCTTTGATCACAACATTATGTCAGTTTCTATCATCTTTCTGTGACTTATCTGTGACTTATCTAAATATGTAGTGTACCTGTTCCTGATGCCAGTGCCATTGCCCAGGTTACCCCCAACCAGAGTCTGCAGAGAGGGCAGGGCAGAGCGGCTGAGCTGCTGTCTGCTGGGACCCCTGCGACCCCCGGGCATGGTCGCCAGTTACCGCGGCAACCACGCCCTCCCACACAGCTGCTGGGACACACCCCTCTGTCCTCACTGCGTCACCATAAACACCAGGATAACTGCAAAGATAAACGAAGCGTACAACTGCAAACATTAGTTACAAATTAAGACTGTGAGCTTGAATATAATAAAGAGTTGTTTAGTGAGATTTTGGTGCATAATTCTCAAAGATACAAATAGGATTAACAGGTGCATTATATTGAGGATACACTTTTCTTGCATGTATCCACTTAGAGCTCTTAACTGCCAAAAGGATGATAAACAAAATGTTGATGCTAATGAACTGATAATTGTATACTTTAAATTTTAACTTTATTAAAACTCAATGCTGTGAAACACATTCTGGACTAAAATGTGGTTGTAGCAAAGTTGTAGCAAAAACTCCTTATGGTGTTATCTTTATCATGCTCAACTTTTTACACTGACTCAGCAAAAGAGTTTGTTGCCGTTTGTTCTGTGGCCCTTGAGATGTCAAAGAAGCGATACCCAACAGCCATTTTCACATCACTCATAAAGAAAACATAAAGTAAGAGAGAAACAAAATGTATCTATTATAATATTGCATAATATAATATACTGCCGCTAATGCAGGCAGAAAGATGGGAACTATAACTGCAAAATGAATGAAAAATCACTATTTAAAAAGGTTGCGATTGTCAAAACAAATGCAATAATTGAAAATAATACAGTGCTAAAATATTCCTTTTTCTTCAGTCTTATTGTGCATCAAACCTGATAATCCAGTAGGATAGACCTCTCCAAACAAACACATTATGTTGTGCATGTTATTATTTGTTTAGCAGTTCACATTGCAGTGCCCTCTCAAATACTATTGCTTCTGGACATATTCAAAATGTGATCTGTAAACTGAATCTTGATTCTGAAACATAAATCTAATAACAATACTTTTTTCCTAAACCATTCAGCCTCAGAGGCAATTTTATCCGTCCAAACATGACATAAATGACAAGTTTATCTTGACATAACTGTGTCACGTCAACCCTCATCAAGCTGCCAGAGTCTCCCTGAGGAACCCATCTGGCACAGGTGGTAAGCCACCATTTCCTCACACATCAACTACGCTGACCCGTTTAGCTATGAAACATCAGAAAACCTGTTAAATGCCAGACATGTGTTATTATGCAAGTTATTCCATTTAAAATTTAAATGCAAGGGCCTGAAAACAACAGAGTTCAAACCAAAAGTGAATATTTTGACCATCTATGCAGTTGCTCAACTAATTTCCGTTTACTGTATGTTTCGATGAAGTTGATTTGTCTTAGGGTCAAGTCTGGGGAACCATCCGTTGGAGGTGTTTTTTGAGTCAGCACACAAATGAAAGAAAGTGACTAATACAGAAGTCTAAATCTGCACTTAAGGCTCATTACTAATAGTTACAATGAACAGAAAGTCGGAACTTTCCATTAGTTTAAAAAAATAAATAAATAAATTAGCTATTCAAACTGAATCTGAATCATAATCATAGTAGTATGTTTTAGTATCTAAAATGTTTGGCATATTATTTCTGTCAGTTGATTTTACAAATAAAAACAAACTAAAAAAAATCCAAGTGTAAGGAACAATAAGTCACGTACGAAGTCAAATACTGTGAAATTACTGATAAAAATGAAAACAGGAACTAACATGCAGGGAAATGACTGTATCTGACATTGCAAGGGGATCCCTGGATGGCGTTTTGTGGAAGTGCAATAAAAGCTTGAAGGCAACGGCGATATCAAGTTTTTCGTGGGACTGACTTGGCTGTATGTTTGGGGAACACGGATGAGACGTTTTTGCACAGACTTGCTATGACATGCAAAGGGGGGCAGCCATCAGGGAGCGTAGTCATTTTTGCAAACCGCGGAAACTTATGATCTAAACTTTAAATGTGAGCTTGTGTACATTTGTAAGACACGGTTATGTTAAAAAAAAGATCAATGTGGATGGATTAAAGCGTAAAGAGTTTGGAGAGGGTTGTACTCACATCACATACGGGGGGTGAACTAAACGAGGATGCATCAGTCTGTCGTGTGGCTCCCAGTATCAGCAGCAACCCCGTGCATTTTTCAGCCTCTTTCGCTTCAAATACAGCGTCTCTGCTCGCACAAATAGCTCGCACGACACCGGCTTCGCTGAAAGTTCCCTATCCGTTCAGCTAAGTGCATAAATAGAACAGTAAAAGTTAGCACAGAGCCGGAGAAGCAACAGTGTAAATGCGCTGCACACAGACCGACGTGGCAAACGCGCACCGCCTCTGCCTAATGCGTCATTGACATGCGACGCAACTTTGCACAGTCGCAGTTTGTTTTGACTAAAAAAAAAAAAATCTAAAATGCATCGTAAATTCAGATGTTTCTTCAAAAAATGGAAATTCCTTCAGGTCCGCAATATTTTTACGTCTATCTAAAATCAATCAAAATACTCGCGATTCTAAGGAAATCTTTGGCAGCTGGTACAATGAACGCTTGAGCTCAGCTGTCAACACTGACTGTGACCATAGACTGTGGCTGTGACTGGTTTACAGGCTGACCAGACGTCCCTATTTACCCGGGACTACGCCCGTTTTGAGCCCTATGTCCCCCTGTCCCTGCAGATTTATCCAAAGCCAGTGATTTGTCCCAGTTTTATACAATATCCACCCATATTTGACCAATCTGATCCCTGCCCACATCTAAGAGATTCATAAACTCTCACTTGTTTAGGTGAATTACAGAAAAGCCACTTAAAAATTACAAAAGCACAAAGAAAATGTGATTATACTGGCTCACATTAATCCCGGGTGTATAACTATTCTCCTTAATTATGCATTCTTTTCACAGTTTAAACCAAACCAGGGATGTCCTAGTTTTTATTTTGAAATCTGGTCACTCTATTCGTATAACATTTTTCAAGACTTTGTAGAGCAATAAAACTTTAAAAAATTCAAAATGTATTTTAAATGCAATATATCTAGAAAAGCAGGTAAGACAAAGTCCGTGATGTATGAAACTGAGAGAATGCAGTGCCGAAGAAATAAAGCAATATATCTAGAAAAGCAGGTAAGACAGAGAATGCAATGCTGAAGAAATAATTGAAATTCCTTTTTTAAAAAACATTTATTCACACACAATGTACAGTGCAAACAGTTATTGTTTAGTAAAAACATTAAAATGCACTAAACATTAAATAAAATGTTCCTGAATCCATCTCTTAACTTATCTTGGGTCAAATAACTTACAGCCTGTGGAACAGCTTCATCTGCAACATTTCTCACAGAAGGTACAACTTCAAACTGATATGCAGTAACAGACAGTGGGTTATTCAAAGCACTTCCAGAAATACACATGGCATATTCATTTAAAGTGCAGCTTCATTTAAAATGTTTGAAAACTATTTACGTGACAAAAATTAAAAAGGCTACCATAGGAAGGCATTAAACCTATTGTACCATTTATCTTTAATTGGCTTTAAAATGGCCCTGAGAAAAATCCCTTCACACTGAGGTACTGACAAACTTCTATCTATTGATAAAGAGCTTCAATATTTAATTTAACCTACATATTAAGATATGACTGTTCACTATTTTACATACATATTTACAACCTATCACAACTCCCAGTCCATTTTGAGGTGTGGATGCTCTTAAAAAAACCTTCAGATTCACAGCTTGACGACTCAGATGACGACACTGGTGCCAGTTCGAGAGCGGTTATCCTAAGAAAAATACACTAACTTTAGTAACTTATATTTCTCTAACAAATCGAAATATGCTGTATGCTACATTCAGAAAGCAAATCTTCATAGTTTATCAAAAATAAATGCTATATTTATTTTTAATAACTAATAAGTTGCTTCTGTTCACTTTCCTGAAGATGGCATTTAAAAATACTCATAGGAAAACGTTATAGGGGAGATTATACTTCAGGCAACTTCTTCATTTTGGTGCCAACCCATAAAAAGGCTTAGTTGTGGTAAAATAAAACTTTGTGATATAGTAGTCGTAGCAATATCACTTTTTAGATCTTTAAAATCTCTGTAGATAGGTAGAGTGTTTTGAGTGGCATCTGCTGGGAGATGCTTGTTGTGTTGTGGTTATCTGACAGAAAAATCTGACATACAAATAATTATGAACAAATCAGATATGGTGATGTACAATAGCACACTTTAGGGCTGGTGTGAGTGTAACCTACAGCAGTGATTGCCTTACATTATAGCGGTCGTTCCTCCGTGCCCCTGGTTTATGTCCTGGCTCATATTCAGTGTAGCTTGGTGGTTTGTCAAAGGCTCCACCCCTTCGCCCTCCTCCTCTGCGACTGTCCTCATCAGAGCTCCAGGATCCTGGGGACCTCCGGGTTGCAGGAGGAGAGTAGTTACTCCGGGACCTGGCGTCGAACAGGTCGTCTCTGGATCTGGAGCGAGGCCGATCCATGCCCCCTCTGCCCCCCGAGTGGCCCCTCCCATCCAGGGACTCCTCACTGTAACTCCTGGGAATACCCCTGGAGCGGGAAGGCGAGGGGTAACGCCTGCCCCCAGCCCCGCGGTCGTTATTACGCCCAAACCCACTGCGGCTGCTTTCACTGGAACTCGGAGGGCGCGTTTTGGGCGCTGGTGGAGCAGCTCTGTTCTGCTCTCTGATTGGAGGGAGTGTGATTACCCGGCGTTCGTTGGGAACATCATCCAGAGCTGAGAGCATGCTTGGAGGTCCAGGGGAGAAAGGGACACGATTGGGCATGTGCTGTGGAGGAGGGGGCATCTGCTGCATGTGTGGAGGAGGCATCTGCTGCATGTGTGGAGGAGGCACTGGCTGTGCCTGGCGGGATAAAGACGTAAAGTTACATTCTGTTTACAAAGACAACAAAAGGGTGTTAAAAAGTCAACAGAGCAGACAGAGACTCACCTGCATCAGAGGTGTGTTCACTTCCATCCCCCTCACCTGGCTCTCCAGATAGTCCAGCATATGGTTTGTGTTGTTGCTGCGAGAGCTTGGCGGGGGCATGCTGTAGGCAGACGACTGGGGAGGGGGCAGGGGCATGGGCTTCATCGGGATGCTCTTCCCTGAAGCTGACCCTACAAATAAAACAAATATTTATAAAATATCAATATATTTTCTATTAAATACCCCAGAGTGGCATCAGTTTTTGTTGCTATATATGTTGAACATTATAGAGGCCACTCAGTTGTACCTGCATAAAGAAGAGGGTTCATCTGAGATGACATTTGACTCATTGGAGCGTACACTGGCTGCCCTCCCATCCAGGGAGCCATGGCCCTCTGTGCCTCCTTCATCATACGATGCTGCATCACCACTGAAACACAGGATTATTATGTCAGAAACATTATTATATTAAGGACTTCTTCATCCTAGATGTGTTCAAATCAAAAACAGACTGCATTAGACAGCACAAAGTGAACAGAGCGTCCTTACATTTCTCGGGGCAGCAGCACTGCTGTGGGCAGCAGGGGCAGCGGACGTAGCAGCAGCAGGCCTGTGGGCAGCACTGACAGCAGCAGATGCAGAAGAGCAGGAGCAGGAGAAGGGCCCCAATGATGATGAACAAGACCGTGAGCCAGTCTGAGGCACAGAGGTACAACATGAAACATGTTGCGTGAAAGGGACTTCAATGACCTTTTAATCTTATGAGTTCCTCTTATAGTTGGCTTACACAACATAGTATTTTGCCTGCCAACTGCCACCACCCACAAAGCTGTGTTTATCTGGCATTCTTTGAGAAATTCAAATTCCAGCTTATAAACATTGGTTTAAAAATGATCATTCCCCTAATGATGTAGATAGATGTGGTTTATTTTTTACATAAAGGTGACTTACGATAAACAATTAGTTTAATTTCTTTGTCGTTGTCGCCAATAGTGTCTCCGGGTGCATCGACCTGACAGAAGTACACTCCATTGTCCCACCACATCACCTCTGTGATCTGCAGGTCTGCCTCTGCCAAAGCACAAACACTTATACATTTCTATTTAACCATTTAAAATCACATTTAATGTAATACTTCTTTTATGGAGATATTCAGTGAGTTTACAAACCTCATGTGTTATATTGCCTGTTCATCTAACACAGTCATTTCCATTGCCTTGTCTAAACTTACTGTTTAAAATGGTGATTTTGCGTTCGCGGTACTCGGCCCCCAGAGTGGGCTCATTGGCCCCTCGTTTCTGGACCACGATACGTACAGTGCGCTGACTGTCAGGACAGTCATTGGAGGGATCCTGGCCCAGCTGCTGGGCTGACTGGTACGCTACACAAGATAAAGAATACGCTCAATTAAAGCATTCCAACATGTTTTTAACTGTAGTGATAAATGAATCACTCACATGTGGAGTAGTATTCCAGTACAGGGTCTTTGCAGAAGGACTTGTACTTCCATGTGACCAGGACGTCCTGAGTACCGGAGGAGGTGGAGTAATCACAGCGCAGAGTCACAGAGGCGAAGAGGGCGGTGGACCTCTGCACCTCTGGGACGATCACTTGGATACCCACTGCCCCTGTGGAAGAGAGACAGTCAAAACTTAATACAAAACATGTATTTATTCATTTGTCTGGAAAACAAAAGGCAGTATGTTCAAAATCCTGCTGTTCTGTCTCAGGTACTTTAACCTCATTGGTGCTTAGAGTCTGAGGTCAGCACAAAAATTGGTCAAACCCCAATGGCAACCTCAGATGGGAATAAAAGAGCAGTTGAATGATAAAAGTAAAAAAAATAATAAAATAAACCAACTTAGACCCACTGATGCTCGGTTCCACCTTGTGATGTCATAAAGGGGATTTCAAGACAAGGGCTGCCTACTTTTTTTCAGTAGCGACCGGCATCCCTGAGCTAAAATCATCCATACAATTCTAGTGAAGGAGTTTAAAAGTACAGAGGACCACTTCCTTTGTTACTACATGATAGTCCTACCCCTAAATATGCAGGGTTTGTGTTTTAAGCATGTGTAAATGAATGTTTTTGATGAGGAAACAATATTATAAAATAGATCCGAAAATAGTCTAATATGGGCCCTAAAAGGAGATGATACTTTAGATGCTTTATGTCAATGTATGTCAGACATTTTTGTACATTTATAAGATATTTAATAGGTCAAATTTCACTGTTATCAACTCTGAATTCAGTTTGTATTCTGTGTTGCCTTTAGATTACAGCAGCCAGACAACAGTGAGAGAGTTTGTTTTAATAATATTCAAATCAAATGACAGAAATGTGTGATAAAAAGCAGGTGACTTGTGAAAATCCTGAAATGTCTTTTTTACAGTAAGCCTAAGCCTTAGCTAACCCGTGTGTGGGCCTGGGAAGCACCAGGCCTTGAATGAAACTGCAGTGAGGAGCTCATGTAGAAGCGGATAAACCAGAAAAACTGGCACTGACAAAGACACAGGAAGTCTCACAGTGAAACTCACAAACAGCAAATAAGCAAAGAAAAATGCCAGAAAAAGACTTTAGTTGTTCCTAATTCTTTGGCACAGTAGTAGTATGGGCTCTCCTTTCTTCCATTGTCAAATTATTTCCTAAATAAAGCAGAATTAAGAATATAAAAGGAAGAGCTATATACCCGACAGTAAAATCAGTAAAAAGTTTGAAACTGAAGAAACTACGAATTGTTTCCTGATTTTTTTTAATCAAATGTATGAATCAATTAATATTTTTGGCTGATTTCTTAACAAATGTATGAATCAAATAGGTTAGGTGCAGGATTTATTGGTGAAGATATAATGTATCACGTGATCGATACCTGCAGGTGAGTCGCATCAGTGTAAAATGTGTCTACGTGCTGTTTTTTATTTATTATTTTAAGAATCAACGAACATGGGGTCTGCAAATTCACCTTCTAACCCAACTCTTCAAGAAATAAGACTATTACTGATTATTCTAAGATTAAATTTACCTGTTATCAGCGTCAGAAGCAGAACCGCGGCAGCTCCAGTCCGCATGTTGAAAACACAACCACGGGGAGAAACAACAAACAACACTTAAAATTCACAAATCCAAACGTCCAGGGAAAAGTAAAAAGACAAAAGGAGTTCGTTTTTCAGGACAAAGCTCGACGCAGGTGGATCAGGTCGCGCTGCTCATTGTTTGGCCCGTGCGTCTGGCACCGGAGAGAGTCTGTGGCGCGGGCAGAGGCCACACCCCGAAACAACCACACACCTCTGCAACACAGGTGACAGGTGAACTCATCCTGGTGACGCTCAGAAACCCCCTAGACCAATAAACAAGAAGTAACCTGCTAAAACAGAACAATAAGTGCAATAATTGGCCCTATTAGAGGTCATGTTTTACGCGTAATTGACTGTTGTTATAATGTTACCTCATCAAAATAGCCTGAAGTTGTGTTTTGTTTTGTAATACTTGAGTAATCCTTTATTATTAGTATGTGTACATCTCCAAAACTCCAAAACATGAAGTTGTAGTTTCATGAAGTTAACAGCATTTACATTTTCTTGTGTGAAATACAGGTGATTCTAGTTTACAAACACAGTGAAGCACTTCCTGTATTGTCACATGAATATGCAGAATTTGTTTGTGAATGTGTGAATGAAACAAAACACAAATTTGGGTATGTTTTTTTGATGAGAAAACATTAGAACATAGATAAGAAAAGCATAATTTATGTAAGAAATCACCTCATTGGACCAGAGATCACATGGAGTATTGTAGATCTGTCTTAAAAAAAAAACACATTATCATTTAAAACAGTGGACGGGTCTATAATAAAGTAACCTTGGCTGTGTTTATGCTGAATGCGACTCCAATATTTGTTTAAGTCTGAACTACATTAATAAGAATGTCCTTTATGTAACCTTAACCTCTCAAAGTTCTACATTTAAGTCACTTTGTTCTTTCTGATTCATTCATACTACAAAAGTGGGTGAAGTGCCTTGCCAAAGGACATAATCCGAACGACCACTAGAGGTTCCCACAGCTCCTAATAGTTCCTTTCACTTTCAGTCTTCCTCAGTAGTAGAATAATTTGCGTTATGTCGAGTTTTATTTTCCTTCATCCAAGATTCTACACTATTTACAGCTCTATTTTACAGCTGTCACTTTACTGTAGCCAGATTTAGTTCTACTCTATTTCTACTCCAATTCTGACTCAGGTTCCCGGGTTGTTTTGTCTCTGAGCACATCCACCCCAAACCTGCAGAGTTCTGGATGTTTTCTTTAAAAACTCAGGACAAATCTCATTTCCTCCACAAGCTGCTTTAGATCACGAAGCTCAGAGGCCAAAGAAGAACAAGTAACTCAAGTAAGTGAAAATCTGTCTTCTTGAAATGGTTGATCACTCAAGCATGATCCTACAAAGTGCCGTCTTGTAACTATTTTTGTGTTTACCAATAACAAATGCAAATTCCTGATTTACAGTAAACAGAAATAAAGTAACTAAATCATTTAAATAGTAACAATAACAAAAAACTAAAAAAAAAAACCATAAACCTAAGTCATATGTAAATTCAGATTAGAAACTACACAAACAGTGCACTTATGATTAGAATTTTTTTTAGCAAATAAATTTTTTTTTTATTTATTTATTTTTATTGCAGTAGGTAATAATAATCAACAATTGGCTTCAACAATTTTACCATCAGCCAACTCTTTGCACTTTAGTAACAGGCTATTAATAGGCTGCCATTGTGATGCCAAGTTTCTCATGTACCTGAAGCGGAAATTGCTCAACTACATTCCTGAGATAGTCTGGGGCTGAGTGGGCCCTGTCTTGACTCATCCCCCCCTGAACACCCTGAACACCCTGAACACCAGGCCTCTTACTCGGGGAGGCAGTATTATGTAATGATATGGCACAGACCTCTTAATTGTAAAGAAACATTTATTATTTTAGTGTGGCAGCTGTAGTTTGATAATGTAACAACCCTATGAAACCGTTTCATTGGTAACTTGTTCTCACTTATTGCTTTTTGTTTCAATCAAAATAACTACATTTATAGTGATTTTTTTGTTTTCATCAGCAATATTTTCCATTGTTTTGTCCTGGTCTATTTATGTCAGACAGAATATTATGTAAATTGTTATACTGATACTGATGACATTAAAAAGTAGTAAAGTAGGACAACATTTGGGCAAATAATGTATCTATGTTACGTATAAAAATATAAAAGGTAAGGTTTTATACAGCTGCAGACTAAAGACTGTGAATCTGTGAAAACAACAATGAACAAAGACACTGCATGAGTCATCTGCAGTGACACTGGGTCATTTACAGAAAGTCTCATTCAGCCTGTACAGAAACAGGAGGGAAACAAAACACTGACATGAGGAGCTTGAGAGGAGATAAGGGACCAGCTTAAAAGTGTTAAAGGAATGGTTCTAAACTGGGGGTCCGGGGACACATAAGAGCGTCACTGGGAAGTCTTGTGTCTGTATGATATGGACTCATATATAAAGGAACTAGATTTACAAGTAAAAGTGTATATTTTAAACAACAGAAAACTGAGAGAGAACTGTACATTTAGATGTTATAGTTACACAATACACAATGCTGTGTAACGTGTGATTAACACTGTCAGAGTAATGAACAATATCAAAACATTTTCAAAAAATAACCATCTTATCTCTAAACAAACAGGTTGTAACTGACAGTTTATACAAAAGGGAAACATGGTGGTAAGAAACTTATCAAACACTGTGTACACAGTCCACTATGACTATTTACAAATCAAACAAGTCAGAATTAAAGTCAATATTAAAAGGGAAACAACAATGGGATCTATAATTTACATCATACGTGGGACAAACATAAATATGTTAATGTTCTATAAAAAAAAACAAAAGCACAAAAGAATGTTTTACTTTTGTTTCAAAATTGAAACAAAAATATTTATAAAAACACATTTTGGTTGTGCTGCATTATTTAACTTCCCTGGCCACACCTGCTCAGAGGAGAATGGAGGCCAGGAATTTATTTGACCCATATAGGAGTTACATTAAAAACAATACAATATTATTTCTGTGGCCACCAGGGGGCAGCAAACTGAGCTGTAAACTCAACACTTCAACAGTACATTTAAAAATACTGTTTCAGGTACGTTTATTTAGGACAGGAACTGGAAATGTACAATTACTAATACAACTTTATTCTGATAGTTTTATCATTGTTAAACAGACTTAATAAATTCCAGATCTACTCTATGTGACTTTAAATCTTTAGTGCAAAACAATGATCATTCTAGTTAGTAGAGACGTAAAAATACATAAGTGTAAAAAGCATAAATACTACAAAATACAAAAGGTTTATGTACAATTTGCATACACAGTCAGCTGTAACCTTTTATTTAGCTGCATATAATAAGATTAAAGCAGTACTATGAAACTTTTCTAGTCACGATCTTGGGGTTGTTACATACCAGAAAAGTTACATATTGCACCTTTACCTTGCAGTCCAGACTGTAAGTAAAAATCTAGAACAAAACATTTTCATTATATTTCTATCACTACGGAAAAGGCTCAGTACATGAAAACCTCTCATTGTCCTATTGTACTGCTGGCCTCAGTCTGTCCTGCTGAGGGGACAGTCCAGGTCACACACAGAGTCCACTTAAGTCATGGTCCAGCCCTGAGAGACGAGAGACGGGGCGAGGAGAGAGGAGTGGACCCCCGGTGACTTCATCTTTACAGTCTCAATGGATAAAGCCTCATTCAAGACCCAAGTGTCATTGTCAAGTCAGTCCCAGCAATGTATGGCCCTTCAGACAATAAGGGAGTCCCGGCTCAGGAGGGTGTTCTGTGAGAAGAAAAAGTGATCAATAAAGTTATTCAATATTTTGGCTTTTGTGTTGATTGTATGGAGCCCAACAGTCCTGCCCACACGAAGCCTGACGCTCTTTCCCATTCATTTTTCCCACAGACTTCAAGAACGTCACATTTTAAAGGTTTTATATCATGCAAAATGGAGCTTTAAGGCTCACATTATAGGTTATAATGTTGTAACCTCATCAAAAACCTACCTGGAGTTGTGTTTTGTTTCATTCACACATGTTTGAGTTATACTGTCTGCATCTCCAAAGCTCAAAATGTGAGCAATGAGAGAAGGCCTCGGTGTAAATCTAGGGTTTGTGTGTTAAACGTGTGTTAAATACAACTCCAGATATATTTTTGATGATGAAACAGAATTATAACAAATCAAAAAATAGTGTAATATAAAAGTTTCAAAGCACAATGAAGGATAACCAGCTTTGTGATAACTATTTTCCATAACACAGATGTTTTCAATCCAGAAAACCCTAAAACTTGGCGCTTTATGAAGTTTCAGTAACAGATATTTAATACAATTTGTGTAAAATATTATAGATCATTCATTACCACATAGTTGATTAACCCAGATCGAGCTTTCGAGCAATTATAATTAGATTTATTAATATAAATCGATGGGAAAATGTGTATGGGAAATTTGCTTATAGAACCAAGTGGTGGGCAGCCAGAGTTGAGCTTCATGAGAAACATACACTACATATTACATATTATATATCCAACGCAAAATAATAATGATAATAATTAAGAAAATAATACAATTATAGATTTTAAGTGAATGGGTTACTTAAAATCTGGGACAAGATTTTCATTTCCAGTCCAGTTTATTTTTCTGCAGCCAATGTGTATTTTGTCCCAGATTTTCGGTGGCGTATTGAGCAACGGGCTTCACAAGTTATAATGTTAAAGGGTGGTGGGTGACACAACACAGTCGTCTACCTAAAGGTCAAAGATTTCATCCTCAATGCTTCTGAACCTGACCTGTTAAAAGTACAGCAACAACAACCAAGAGATTTAACTACATTTGACATTTTCCTCAAATGAGAAGCTAAGATGATACACACACTGATTTGTTCATGATAAACATTTCGGGTTGTTACATTCATAGATATGGGTTGCGTTCACATTCTCTAGAGTTTAAAGGTGCACTGTGTAACGTTTCTAGTGCTTGTCTCCAGGGAGAAGTCATTGTGCTGTCTGGAATGTCCCGATAAGACATTAAATGTATCCATCTTGCATTTACTCAATAACATGGATTGTTATTGAGCATTCTTACTGTGAGTGGGCTCGCCTTTCCACTGATCTGCCCCTGGGCCCCCGTCCTCAGAGTGAAATTACATAATCAAATAGCAGAATGTGAACGCAACCTATTAAATAAGCTACAAACTCACCATTTTTCTTGGCTTTTCCCTTGTTTCTTCTCTGCGTCCGGGTTGATCCAGAGCAGAAACCGGAGAGGACCCGCTGTTCCCCGGGACAGGTCTCCATGGTGGACTTTGATTCCTGTTTCTTTCTGAATCTGAGTAAAGCAAAGAGTCTCCATCCGGTCTACTCGGGGAGTGTCTATGCGTCTCCCCACTGCCCTGGTTTCCGCTGCTTTTTGAGGGTGTGTCTGACCCCCCATCTCCCCTTGAAAGCCCCTTCTCTTGGCTAACTCCTCGTAGCTTAGCCTTGCGATCCAGAAGGCTGTTCAAAAAAGTGGGGTCATAGTCTTTCTCTTGTGAGGAAGATGACGGGGGGCTGACTTTGGGAGGAGGGGGTACCGCGCGATCAGTGTCCCAAGTTCCCCTCCTCTTTTGGGGGGATGCTAGAGGGCTAATGTCCCTTCTGTTTTTCCTCCTGGGATAGTCTTCATGGTCACTGGTGTGTCCCATGTGGTTTTCATTAGTATAATATTGCTGCGTAAGTCCGTTGTCGTAGGTATTGTGTTGGCCAAACTCCTGGAGCTCATAGTTCGTTCTGTCCTCTGCTCCCCTCTCTGTGCCTCTTCCTCGTCTTTGTGAATATGAAAAAGCAAACTCTTCCAGCTCGTCCAGAGACACAGTCCGTTCACCGGAGCGATAAGATTTTCTCTGTAGATGCTCTGAACGTGGGTTCCACCTGCAAAGACAGAAATATTTTGATGAAGAACTTACAGAACAAACTTTGCCTATTTACAGTAACAGCAGCTGATGTGCCTTTTCACTACATACAGTAATATTTCAAATATAGCCAGGGATGTTACAATTAATTTAGATTACATTTATTCAGAGTAATCATAGTAAGTATTATAGTAGGATGATCCATTAGAATCCTGAGAAGCAACTATAGTATCCTAAACTACTTTTGGTTAATAACATGTAACATTTTATTCACACTTGTTTTGTGGACTCTCTTTTAAGGACTAAGGGAGTGTGACGTCACCCATACGGTTCAGCTCCAGTCAAATGCAGCTCATGAAGCCAGCACTTAAAGGAGAGAATTTGGAGCTACTTTCATATTAGGAATAGCAGTCCTAAGCAGTGACTGATGATAGTTATATTAGAAGCTATAATAGTTCATATGGTCTGTAACATGCAAAAGAAAGCTTATGTTAAATTAGAAGAGGAGTGTGGGATTTAATAAGTTTTCTCCTTTTTGGGCAGTTTTGTTGTTGTTATTTCTATTTATTTCACTAATGTTTCACACATTGTTACACACATGCTGCACATATGTTATGCCTTTGTAAATAATGTAAATTGCTTAATAATAAATACATGAATTTAATTAAAAATTGCACCAAGACCATGTAGAGTGGATTAATACGAATATTTTAAGACCAAAATGACAAAGCTCACTGCAGCAATACAGAGAGATTGGTGATAATTTGTGTAAAGTATACAGACAAATGGAGCTGGAAAATATTACATTATTTATGAATCAAAAATAATTAATATGAGAAATTTGAATGTGTCAATATTTGTGTGACAAGTTGCACTGAATCCTGATGCAGACGTGTCTACCTCTGATGGTCCTGGTCTCTGTGGTTTGGCTGTGGTTTGGTCCCTGGTCTCCGGGTCTGGGGGGGGCCTGGGGGGTCGTCGCTGAACCTCCGCTGGACCAGAGGCTTCTCCTGTTTGAAGTACGAGTCTGAGTCTGGTTCATCCCTGTACCGTTTTGGAGAGGGGGGGTCTTTCCGGTGCCGTTGTGGTGACGGCGGGTCCTTTCGGTACCGCTGTGGCGAGGGCGGGTTGTTCTGGTAATGCCGTGGCGGGTTGTCTTGGTAACGCTGCGACGAGGCAGGACTTTCGCGTCGGCGCTCTGGTGAAGGGGGGTTGTTACGGTAACGCTGTGGCGACGGCGGCCTGTGGTGATAGTGCTGCGGAGAGGACGGCTTGACCCGGGGAGGTGAGGGTGGACTGTCCCGGTGGCGTGGTGGTGGTGATGGGGGGTTGTCATGGAAGCGCTTTGGCAGTGGAGAGTCGTCGTGGTACTGCTGCGGTGACGGTGGGTTGTCACGGTGCTGGCGCCGTGGTGACGTGGGGTTGTCGTGGTAGCGTTCAGGTGAGGGTAGGTTGTCATGGGGATGTTGCGGTGCAGGTTCAAGGGTCAAGTCCACATCGAGAATAGCAGGTAAGGCTTTTTTCTGGACATTTCTGAAAGTTTTTCTAAAGTTGTTGTTGTTTTCTCCCTCGTGTAGAGAACTGAGCTCAGAGGCACTGCTCGCTGGACAGAAAAAAACAATGTTTAAAAATGCAATCAAATAATAAATCTATTTAAAGGGCCCATATTACACAGTTTTCTGATCTATGTTTTAAAGTTGTTTCCCCATCAAAAACATGCCTGGAGTTTTGTTTCATTCACACATTTTTAACACACAAATCCTGCATATTTAGACAGAGTTCTTCTCCAGAACAGAAAACACACTGTTCCACCTTGTGATGTCATGTAGCAATACAGGAAGTGCTCCACTGTGTTTTTAAAATCCATACACCTTCACTCGAATCATTTGGATAATTTCAGCCCTGGAATTGCGCATCTCTATTTTTAAGTAAAATGTAACTGTTAACTTGAAAACCACCACTTCATGACATCACAAAGTAGAACAAAGCATTTTGAGCTTTAGGGATGTAGACTGTCTAATAATCCAGGACTACTAAACATGTGTGAATGAAAAAACTCAACTCAAGGTATATTACGCATTATAACGTGGCTTAAAGCTCAGTAGAGTCAGTTTTGCATAATATAGGACCTTTAATTATGATGAGCTAAAGAGTTTTATATAAACAAGAAAGTATTATAACGTTGGAGTGGAAGTGGAAGAGTGGAATATTTTCTTACAGGCTTAAGCCTGTAAGAAAATATTAAGAAATATTAAACATTTTCCATCTATGCCCATACTTATCACACAGTTCAACTACAGGAAATTTTAATAATATATATCAGGTTGAGAAACATGCAAAGGCTCCAATTATTAAGAGAATTTATAAGATATGATCAGAAGAAGGTGACAGATTGAAATTGCATGCTGCATTAGACTGATCCAGAGGGGAGAGCCACAGAGCGAGTTTCAGGCTTACAGTGGTGACTCGTGGACCTGGCCGGGTTGAAATGGGCCAGCTGTTTCTCTACATACTGCAGCACCCTGAGAGAGTTCTGATCCTGTACTGAAGGCACGCAGTAGGGGGCGCTCACTGCATGAATCGGAACTAGACATACACACTTACCATTAGCAACAAGCAGGCGGATTTGACCACAGGAAAAATGTTTTAGCAAACTATACAGATAATTAAATGAGGAAGAAATATACAATTATATTTTATTTACCTGTAACTAGAGTGGCATCTGATGGAGGTACAGACACAGATGACTTATCGACCAGAGAGGGGGGAGCGATGGGGACCATGGCTGGGACCCCGGAGACAAAATACGGAGGGTAGATTGGAGTGGAGGGGCCTGTTTTTATGCCTTTACCTGCTTCATACACTAAAAAGCAGAGAGGTTTATATCATCATGTCAAATGTAGTGTGATCAGATTTTCAGAAATAAAAAATATCCCTGTCAGTATCAGTCAGTATAGTCACATTTTCTTTGTGTTTTTAGCATTTTTAAGCAGCTTTTCTGTATTTTACCTAAACAAGTGAAAATGTATGCCTCTCGTTACTGTTGGCAGGGATCAAATTGGTCAAAAATAGGGACATCAGGGACATTTCTTGTATAAAACTGGGATACATCACTGGTTTTGTATAAATCTGCTGCTCAAAACTGTGACTGTCCCGGGTAAATAGGGATGTCTGGTCACCCTAGTCTAATGCCTATTTCAGAGTGTTTTACCCTTGCAAATGCATCCCACATACATTGCATTTAATAGTCTGTGGTGATTACATGGATGCTAAAAGCACCAAAGTAGACGACAGTTTAAACGCTCAATCTACTTGAAATATAAAGATTACATTTGCACTTGTGTGTGTGTCTGTGTTGTCTGTCTGTGTTGTATGGGTGTGTGTGTGTGTGTGTGTGTGTGTGCGTGCGTGTGTGTGTATGTTTAGTGTGTGTGTGTAGAGTATGTGTGTGTGTGTATAGTGAGTGTAGTGTGTGTGTGTG
>KN488964.1:13809-52054 GCA_000787155.1 Scartelaos histophorus | reverse complement strand
GTGTGTTTTGTGTGTGTGTGTGTGTGTGTGTGTGTGTGTGTGTGTGTGTGTGTGTGTGTGTGTGTGTGTGCGTGTATAGTGTGTGTGCGTGTGTGTGGGTGCGTGCGTGTGTGTGTGTGCGCGCAGGGTCTTACAGTGTCGGGGGCAGCAGCATGTGTCCGGGCAGCACCAGCAGCTGACGTAGCAGCAGCACGAGTGAGGACAGCACTGGCACCAACAGACCCCCACCAACAACAAGAAGAGCACAGAGCCCAGAGCCACCGCAGCCACAAACACCCACTCTGCACACAGAACACAGGAAATCATGGATATTACAATAAAATCAGAATAATGTGCTGCACTTATAAGTATTTAACCAACTTACACTTTACTTTTCTGATCCACTGAGGAAATTATTTGGACAGAGTAGCTCACAATATCACAATATTATATAATAACAAAGAGAAACTAAATAAATGATAATAAGAAATTCAAAATAAGTACCCAAAATAGCAATTACAGTAAGTACAAGAGTATCAAAGAGAGATTTGAATGAGATAATCCACTTTCATGGCCTCCTGGCTTCATTTGATAAAAAGAATCGCAATAAATGTGAAATAGGTCAAAGAGTGGGGAGACATATTCAGCCAACTGACCCAGCCAAAAAATTCACTGAAAAAACACTGAAGCTTGCACTGGAAAACACAAGAGATATTTTCAAGTACTGAGAGGACTGAATAATGTATAAAAATAACAACAATATAGCCGCATCACCCTGTAAACTAGTCCAGATGACCACTTTTTGAAACCTTTGCAACTCGCCTGCAGGATTTGAGAAATGATAATACTAAAACCAAACCATAAAGCAGCAATTATTCCACAAAAAAAAGTACTTCAGATCATAAATACAGTAAAAAGAATGAGCTGCAATAAATAACTAGCTGTTAAAGTAGTTAATTTGTGTCTATAATGAGTCATGGAAGGTCAATGAAATAATAACCAAAAATGTCTCACTCGTATAAAAGTATGATAAATATTGACTCCCAAAAATTATTGTTCCATTTATCCTGAACAATAAGTCATTACAGTATTTAGAGTCAGGCATAGAGTAAAAACCCAAGTTTGTATGGGCATTTTCCCTTTCAAACCTAAACCAGTTTTACGTAAAATGTTATAATATTTAGCTGTTGTTTAACCTATACTAATACATTTGAGTAGTTTGTTGGTTTGATAGTGCACAAAAACATATCTCTGCTGCACGTTATCATCTCAAATTGAAGACAGCATGAGTTGTATCTATTGTTACAGATAAAGCCGATGTATCAGTATTTAAGGACACAGTGGGCAGCGGAAGGAGAAGGCCAAAGAGGAAATGTTTAACAATGTGAAAACTCTACAATCTTTTCACTGCCCGCACACACTCAGAGTGACAGGAAACTGGTCTTCACTTCAGGAAGGAAGGGACAGTTTATGTGTATCAGAAAGATACCCCGGATCTGACTGTTTCAACAAATGAACGGGTATGGCTGCATTCACATAGTCACACATCACATCAAAATTGGGACTAAACAAGGACTAAAACTGGATTAAACCCGGACTAGATTAGGACAAGACCAACACAAGACTACTTTAGGACTAAACTAGAACAGGGCTAAATGAGGATAAGTGAATGCAGCCTATGTGTACGATATCTGCAAGATAAATCAAAATTGTTTATTGAAGATAAGCAAATCTCACCAAGAAAAGGGGCAAAAATTGTTAGTATAAATAAATAAAATCAGAATTGTGCTGTGTAATCTTCACAATAGGCTTATAGAAATTTTTATGAGTTTATGTTTACAATGTCCATTCATTTTTTGGGCAAACCTCAGATAGACAGACTGCCTTAAGCATATTTCTGATAGAATGCAAACATATAATCTAATTAACAAATAAAACAATTGATACTTTGCAGTGACATCAGGTTGGGAGTGTTCTATATGTACCTGTATGGCTGAATGTTTAGAAGAGGAGACACAATGCATGTATTAGCAAACACAGTGAAAAAGTTTTAATATTGCCTGAAAAATCAAGAAAAGATGTATTTACTGTAAACAGCACTTTTTCAGGAGTCTGTGATCAATACAAGTATTTGTGGTTATCTTTAGGTGCTTGACTGACAAAGCAAATTCTGCTCTTTCAGGACCAACTGTGTTACATGAATGATAAGATTAATGTTTAGATTGAGTAACAGACCTTCAGACAGAGCAGTGCCAATAGTTAGCATCACTTTCATCTGTAATCTCTGTTTTGTCTATACTTGAATGTTTCCGTTTTGTTTTGTCTATATTTGAATGTTACTTAATGTTTACTTGGTTTGCACTTTTCTTTTTTTCTTGTCGTTTGCACATTTTCTCTTCTTTTTTTAATGTTTTTAAATGTTTGCACTGATGTGGGAGAGGACAGCAATTTCATCTGTGCTATATATCTTGTATGTATATGCACATGTGACAATAAAGAGAAATTGAATTGAATTGAAGTGAATATACAATATAATAAATACATATGGGTTTCATGAATATCAACCATTCTGACATCTCAGCACTAACCTATAAACTCATTTGTCTGTGAATCATTATTGAGAATCTTATGAGTTTACAAACCACTGTGCAGAATCAGCCACAAAATGTTCTTGTTTTTTTTAAACACCCAGATAAGCCAGTAATCTCTCTTGGTGTGAGTGATTCATTTTTCATTCTCTGCATTCTAGATAATATTTAAATAACTTACCCGTTAAGTGGTTAAAATGGGATTTTAAGAACCTCAAATGAGTCAATCTAACACTCCACACTTTTGCGTGGTCTAAGACGGGGCAGTGTCCACAGACTCAGGCCTATGTGCTCATCACTGCCATAAATAACTATAATGAACATAATAGCTGTTTACCAGAGAGGCTCATCCCAGTGAGAACCAGTGAGCAAGACACAGATGATTATGTGAGGAGTGAGGAGTGAGATTGTCAAAGCTTCTAGTTAAAATCACTGGGTGTAGTAGATAAAGCCTGGAAATGTGGGAGCTGTTTTAATAAGAATTACTAAAAGGAAAAGATCATTGTTATGAGTTGTACAGATGCCACGGCTACAGCTATGGGAGCATGGATTATATGGGTGATGTACAGTGATGGGCAAATGTGAAGTTTTTGCAGAGCATTTTTGCAACCCAGACACACATGGTCGCCATATTCCCTTAACAGCACTCACTTTTGTCTCACTTTTTCGGTCCCATAATCTACAAAGAAGTTATACGCAGATTATTTCAGCACATGGGGCCCTCCGACTGGAATAGACCACCACTCTTTGTTTTTATATCTCTTTTTTTTGTTTTTAGTTTGCCTTTTTTATTAGATTTTTTTCATTTTTCCATTTTGCATTTACCATTACTATATAATGTATAGTACTTTATTTTAATCAGTAATATACAGTAGAGCAGGAGATGGGGGGAGGGCATGATGGAGCAAGATCAGCTGTCAGTCTATTAGTCTGTATGTATATTTTGTAATGTAAACCCGAGAGGTTTCTGTCTATTGTATTGTGCGTTACTAATGTTTAGTGTTTTTTGGACCCCCGCAAAAATGAGATTGCACATCATCTGACTTCTGTGCAATGAGAGAACTTCTAGCCTCTGCAATGGGGATAGGATGAGGCACGATTCTCTCAAAATGGGACAAGACATAAGCTTTGGTCCACGAGAATGAGACAACACAATCTTGTCTGAATGAAAGCCTAAACCGAAACACAAAGACAACAGTTAAAACGACTGTATCTTTGCGACAGTGGAGCAGTGTTAGTATGAGGAGAGCAGCCAGGTAAGGACACACTAAAGCCCTAGCCCCTACCTGGCATTATCTTCAAATCAAAGCCTGGCAGAAGATCTTCAGGTACGGCTGAGAGACCTGGAAAACAGACAGAGCACAGGAGGTGAAGAAGAGAGCAGAAATGAAGGGGTTAATATAGCGCAGAGGACAGGCCCACAGCAGCATGCAAAGAGGCTACTTTATATACAAGCTTGTTCCAGATCATCCACGTTTGGACCGAATTAAAAGTGCACTCTGTAACTTTTTGTCCCTATGAAGAATTATTGCTTTGTTTGGAATGTTCAGCAGTTTGACATTAAAATGATCTAGTATGTGTTTATGCAATTACAGGTGTTTTTATTGCCTTTTAATGCCCTACTGCAAAATATTCCAGTCAAAGCAATAATACCTATAAGGCATGGACACAAAAAGTTACACAGTGCATCTTTAAAAGTCAAATTTAGGTCTGTGAAGAAAAACTGGAACATGAATCATTTCAGGACAATTATTAACAGGTGTAAGCAGAGGCGCATGCAGCAAATCCCAAAAACACCACCTGCGTGTAGTGAGAAAATGCCCAGTCAGCGAACTATAAGCCACAGAGAAATGTGTGTGTAGGACCAATACTCCTTTAGACTGTTACTCACTGAATACAGGGCAAACTGCAGGTGTTCATTTAACCCCTGTGGACAAACAACTGACTTAAATAATTGCTATAGATTAGCCTCAATCATCATCAATATTATTAAAGTGTATGTGAACCTCAAATACAACCAGGTAGGACTAAACCTGCCTAAAGTAGATCTAAACGAGACATAAAAAGATGCCAGAAAGACGAATCAAATTGACGTAAATTAAAATAACATGTAAAACCAACTGTACATTTAACACATGTATCAGTGCAGCACGGCCCTATCACTCCCACAGAAAACCACATACACTCATACACTTGAGTACACACCAGAATGTACTGACTAGTGGGAGCAGGGATGAAACCTCAAACCTTCAGGTTAGTTCACAACTGAGCTACTCCCAGCCCCATAGTAGAGAAAGACGGAAATTTTTATTTTTTAGTGCATTTGTTTTTGGCCTTAAATGTCAAGCACAGACCAATATTTTGTTTTGGCCAACCTGCTGCTTAAAGTATAACCCATAAAACTTGATTTGAACATTTCAATGCAAAAATATAATTGGACAAAACATAACTACACTGCTCTCTTATAGGTTTGTGATAAAAAAAAAAAAGTTGTGGGTCAGTTTTTTGTAAATTTTAAATACTTAACCTGGAGAAAATAATACAAATTGGTAAAGAGACTGAGCATTCACATTTACGTACACTCCGAATGTATCTGAACTAAACCTGACTTTGGCAAATGGGAAACAGTGTTGCAATCTGATTCAAGAATGTGTCTTAGTCTGAGCCTTTTGCCACAGCAGCAGTGAATCAGTGCTACCAAAAAAAACAAGTGCTGATAATTTAGTACAGCCTACAGTGGCAGACTGGGTGAGAAAGTGAACATAGGGCAGTGTTTGCACTCAGCTCACATGCCAATGCCTTACTTCATATGTTTATGCTAAATATGTACCCACTGCCAAAGGAGAGAGAGCAGAGTGGAATGTATCTATCTATAAAATATATTCAATTATTCATTTTCATTTGTGGTAAAGTTTATTTTTTGATCAACCACTATATTGCATGTGCTCCAGACAACAAGTGAAACCTCAGTCATGGTCAAGCTGCCATCTGTAATTAAATTAGCTGATATCTTTTCTATGTTGCTATGTGTTTTTATATTGCTGTTGCTGAACTTTGAACTTCCTTCAGGTAAAATAAAATAAAATGAAATAGAATCAAATGAAATAAAATGAGATTAAATGAAATAAAATAAAATATCACAGGTGAGCAACAAAAGTCAGATGAGGGTAGGGACAAAGGGGGGATCAGTTTTTACACCAACGTGCAGATGTTATTAATATATATATTGAGAATATAAGTAATAAATATAATTCCTCAATTCATCATCACTGAATTATAGGCAAACGTGTGCCCAATACACAATTAAAAGTTACACATATTTAATAAACATGCATAAACCCATGTGCCATGCTAATCTCACTTAAAGCCAGTCACTTGTATCCATAGCTACAGGGGTAACTCTACAAACTTTGCTGAGACCAAAGATTTAAAAATCTCATTGTGAACGTAGCACTTATATGAAAACATTTACAAGAGGGCACTTCCTGGTAGCTCCGGTTCTGCGGCGTCAGCCCCGACACAAGCGGCGGCACATGCACAGTAGAAAAGATCAGGTTTCCATGGTTACGTGGGGCACAGCAGCTCTGAGAAATACCATGGCTCCAGCAGTAAATCTGACCATTGAGGGGCCTGGTTTGTTGGACATGTGATAAATAGGCACACTGAGCTAAAGAAACATAAAAAACTAGAGGGGCAATTTACAGTAAATCAACGCTAACTGTGGTGAACTTTAATCCTTCACAGACAGAATTCTCAGTAAGAGAGATTTCAAATGGGCAGTATGTTTGAATAAGGGTTACACTTGAAGATTTGCACAGTATCCTAATCGCCAAGGTATTTCAGCCCAAGATCCAAGATCAAGATCTGGTTATTGGGCCTGGGGGCTTCACTGTGATTGTTCAATTATTCTCAGTCTGCCCAGAAAATGCACAGGACAAGTCACTCTCTTGTACATACAGTCCTACAATGTTCATGGTTCACTTTTATTTAAACACTTTTTCACCTTCAAGGCACTCAAAGCGCTTCATATCAAGGAACCTCTCACCTATTCACACACATTCATAGAGGCAGGTTAAGTGTCTTGCCTAAGGACACAAGCTTCTGATGTCCATTACCACTAATTTATAATAAAACTTGTTGCTTATTTGTAGAAACCAGATCAATTACTTCAGAGTGACTGAGAATTTAACTCAATAAAACCACAGATGTCCCAAAATCTAGCAAAAGGTACTGATCAGAAAAATAAATGATGTGACTGAAAGTAAAGATAAGTATTCTATTGAGACTTTGGTGGTGCTCTTTAAAGCATTTCCATTTCATTCACTCATTTTCTTGAATAAAATAATTCCAGTTACTGCTTCTATTTACTTGTTAAGCAGGTCTTTTTGATCTGCATAGTTTTGTTTTCCGTTAATACTGTACAAATTCCAAAAGCATGATTTGTTATACCAATATATTGCCTGTTATTTAGACTATGTGGGAGTGGACGACCATTGTCACCTATTTACATGGAATTCACCGGTGTTATTTTTTTGGACAACATTGCAAATATAACAGCAGCAGTTTTAAACACTTACCAAGCACGAGCAGCTCCACGGAGGCTTCGTTTTGTCCCTCCAGATCATCCGAAATTATCACTTTACAAATGTACACGCCGCTGTCTCCCCACTGCACCTCTCCTATACGTAGGTCCGCCTCTGAAAGCGAAAGATGCATTTTAAACGTGTAGAGTTTTGGGTAAATAAATACATAAGAACTGCTAAATTAACAAAAATACAACCATAAAATGCAAAGGAAACTTATTCAGAACATATAACAATAAGACGGTATGATGAATTTTGCAGGGGATTAATAATGATTGTTCAACATAAAACTGAAACTGGTGCTGTGCAGGTTTCGCACCTTGTACCTTGTGATTGCAGTTAAACTATCTTGGCTCATAAGCACTGACCCAGCTGTGAGAGCTTTGACTGGACTGGACAAGCAGCAGACCGGAAGTGGGTTGTACAGTATAATTCACTTCCTTTTCCGATTTTCTGTGTAAGAAGGAAGCTCCAGACCAGGCTGACCGCATTAGTAACATCCAGAGGGGTCAGAGATTTGGGAAAAATATGTATAATATGTATAAAATGTAGATAATAGAGTTGTATAGATAGATAAACAGAGCAAATAGAGTTTATAGAGAGCTTAAAGAGAGTTTCTATTTAAGGTTCCAGTTCACATAATGGACATTTTAATATGTTAAGGACACAGATGCATTCACAATTGAAAGAAAACTAAAATCCTAATACTAATTCTACTAAGAAACTAAGAAACTAATGCATTTCAGAACAGGGTTACCACGTTTTACAGAAAGCAAAACAAACTGTAAAGTCGTTTGTAGAAGACATTTTTCTTTATAGACTACTGAAACTGCAATTTAGAAACAATTGCAGTTACTTTTGAGGATCTACTCTTGAAGGGTTTTTACTTCATATCAAAATATTCTAACACGATATAAGTAGGTGACATACAGACTTCACAGAGATCATACATTTTACAAAATTTAAATTATCCATAAATCTTCTAGACAGTTTAGATCTAAAGCAACAAACAAAGGGGAACTAACAATTTTATGGCTTCAATCCAGCAGTTTTAATGGAGGAAACTTCACGTTAAGCGTTAACCCTCTTCTTACGGCCCCGCTGGCACAGGCCCCAGCCTCCCCGTGACCCTGAATAGGATTACATGAGTATGGATGACTGGGCGTCTCAAAGGAGAAACACGCTCAAAGCTTTGGTCTTGTACATTCACACCATCACTGCACTGTTTCTGAGCCAAAGGTGCAGAGGGATGAGGAGAGAGAAGAGGGGGAAGGACCTCAAAACAGGGAGAAAAAAAAAGAAAGAAAGACGTGTTTTGCTGTGGCACGGAGCAAAAAGTAAAAAAGAGACATTGAAGTACATCAGAGAGAGTGAGAGGTCTTTTGTCCCTGTTCCTGGAGAAGAGGACACTTGGTCTTAAAGCCACATCAATCCTGCAGAGAAGAACAAGCCTACATTCATACACTATCCCCCCGTGATGGTCCCTCGCTCTGCCTTTAACTACTGTGCATGTCAAGTCTTTGGCATTTCACATTTTCTTCTGTTCTATGTTCTGTTCTTTCAAGTTTGACAGTGAAGGTTTATCTGAAAACTTTTAGGAATTTGAGAGAAGTTGGCAGAGGTGGGGCCAGTCACATGTGGATTAAATAACACATAGAAGAAAGCAACAGCATCTCAACATTTTACCTCTTCAGTAAACATATAAAAACAAGGACGTCCACATAGATGACAATTGACTGAGTTTTTAAAAGTCCTACATTGACCCTTATGAGTTTTATCCAATCAGCTTTATGTAAGTCATGTTAAAATATAGTTACCTCACCACAAACATACCTGCAGATGTGTTTTGCTTCATTCACACGTTTGAGTAACTCTTTATTAATTACCCTGTCTTCATTTCCAAAGCTGAAATGCTCTGTTCCACCTCATGCTCTGTTCCACCTCGTGATGTCAAGAAGATAATGTGCAGTAGTGCATTTGATTGGCCATTCCAAGGCTGCAATGATCCAAATGATTCTAGTGAAGGTGTATGGAGTTTAAAAACACAGTGGAGCACTTCCTGTATTATTCAGTTTGAGAGAAGAACTGTAAATATGCATGATCTGTGTGTTAAACATGTGTGAACGACACAAAACACAACTTCAGGTATGTTTTTGAGTGGGTAACAGCAAGATAACAGAAAATAGCGTATTATGGGCCCTGGTTAACCAAAACTTAGTCACAGTCAGACCAAACAAAGTGTAGTATATTAAAAGACAATGGTAATCACTAATTTAATAGCAGGGCTTTTGAACTGCATGTTTAAACTTACTGTTGATGACAGAGATGTCTCTGGTCTTGTAGTACTCAGACAGAGTAATGGACGATCCAGACACAGAGGCCACAGTGCGGACCGTCCGGCTGCTGTCCGCACAGTCCAGGTAACTGGCCGTACCCGTCTCATATCCAGCTCCATAACCCCCTCCATACCCTCCCTGTGTCTTGGACCCGTGTCCATTATACCCTGTGCCAGTACTGGTCCCACCACCTCCTCCTAAACTGTCAGAGAAGCTGAAGGAGTCCCGGGTGCGATCGCGGCAGTAGGACTTGTACACCCACTGCACTACGGGGGTCTGAGTGGAGACACTGTTGTACTGGCAGGGTAGAACCACGGACTGGAACAGGATGGCATAGCGCTTCTCATCTCGCACAAAAACATGGACCGAAGAGCAGGGAGGGAGGACAGCTGTGGAAGAGGAAAGGAAATTAGAGAAGGCATGAAAGTGAGACGGAGATTAAACCAAAACAGGAGGATCTGGATAATGATTAAACCTGCCCTACAAGGACTTGTCAGCAGATTTTTTAATAAACATTTAAATAGTCAATAAGAGAAAATATATATACAGGTCAATGACATGACGTCTGTCCAGTTGCAATTTCTTCAGTTAAAAAGATTGAAATTCCATAATAATTCACCACATATCTGTAGTACATCCATGGAACTAAATATTTTTTTCAGAACTCACTGGTTATTCTGGTTATTCTGCATGTTTTTTGTACTTAAAAGTGTTAAAATGTCAAATGGTGCGACCATCTGCCCTTAGCCCTAAAGTTAATATTACTCTAAATCTAATCAAATTTATTTTCTTTGTTTTGTAGTCCCACATGAAACTTCAGCTTTCTTGAATTGATATTTCTCACATAATATTCAAACAAATATTGTCCGAGCGTGTCAATTTTTTCAAATATCAAGTTTTCATGTTTAGAAAATAAAACAATTTTAAGGTTATTCTCAGTCGCACCACATGACATTTTTTAGGGTCGAAGCCAATTCATGTAAATAAAAAACACAAAAAATGCTTAATATAAATGTCAAACATAGATTTATGCAGACCTGACATTGTAAATATTTGAAAAAATTTCAACAGAAACTAAATTTTATAACTTTCCTGTTGAAAATCCGTATACATCACTGACTCATACAACACTGTTTTACACTAGTGTCCCTTTATGTCATTTTCACACACAAAATAATAATGCTTTCTTTATTTTACCAGAGGATCTTACTCAAAAGCAAAAAATGACACTAAAATTGTTCAGGAAAGCTCAAATTTTGTCCTGATTTTTTGCAGGACTTGCTCATTTGATCCCTTGCCCAAATGTGTACTTTTGATATTAGTTGGTATCGATTTCCAATACTTTTGACAACCCTACCCAACATACTAGACTCTTGGGAGACTAACCACTGCAGGTCACATATGATCCTCGCTCATACACTTGAATTGATATAATACGTGTGGTGTGAAAAGTTCAGGTATTATCTACCAAAGTACACACTGGCTCAAACAAAGTAAGTAGTAGTGTAAACATCTATTCTTCCCCCAAAGATAAGGCCATTCCAGCAATTAAAAAAACTCACATAGCACACAGGAGCTCAGTTCAACAGTGTCTCTCAGTGATACAGCTAAGTTAACACAACACTCGAATACACACCCAGAAACAGCTGTAAACTGCTTTGCTGAGGGCTAAAAATGGGAGTTAAACCTGAATCAAGAACATATGAGGAGAGGGGCCTGGCTGTACTAATCATAACAGCGCTGGATTTTAGATGTTTGGTTTTTCTGTGAAGGAGGGACCAAAGATAACACGCCAGTAATAAAGTACTTACAATGTGGTTCACAGATTCCTACTGAAAGTTGAGGTTTATGACAAATGCTAAGGGTGTCCTGATTCATTTTAGATGGGAATATTTACTGTATAAAAAGATAACATCAGCAAACAAACAAAAAAGCCAATTGCACTGTCTGCAAATACATATAAATACAGTTTTATGCTATAAATGAATGCTTTTATGTTATTTTGTAAAATCATTCATTGTATTTGTGTTGCATATTATTAGCAACCCATATTTGCTGAGTCTGTACGGTTTATTTTCATCATTGACAACTTAAAATATAGTTTATGAGTAGGTTACAATTTGCTTAAAACTGAAAAAAATTGGCAGTAATCAACAATGCAATTTAGTGTTTTATTCTGGGCAGTTAATTAAATGTTGGGAGTTAGGAGGGTTAGAGAAATGACTTTCCAATACAAAGCCAGAAGCAGCAGGTCTGAGGCTTTACAGTCTGAAGAGGAGGTATCCAGACTTTATTAGTTTTCTGAGTCACCCTCACCAAAGAAATGAAAACATGAGAGAGGGGGACAACTTAAGAACTGACTAATATGAAGGGGATTTTGTTGTTAAAATAGTTAAAATAGAGTAAGTAGATACAAAAAAATGTAATTGTTATGTTTGATCTTTTTATTAATAGGCTTTAGTTTATTTAAATGTATTTACATGCTTTACTCGACCCATATAAAGTGAAAAGTTTTATCTTCTAGTCTGGATCTAGCAAATTGTAAATGGGTTTCTGATCAGGTCATTGCACATCAGCATAAACTGCAAGCACAAATTATTATCTTTCATTTGAATTATAATATGAAGTGAAAACTAGATAAGACTAATTCAAGTTCTAAAGTATAAAAAACTGGATAAAAGGTCATAATAAAACAAAGTAGTTCCTAAATTTGCAAATCAGTGCGTCGCGTCGCTCTGTCTCCCTAATCTGGGCAAAACAACCTGTTGCTGCACTTCGCGATCATTTTAATCGTGAGTTTGTCTGACTTACCTGACAAACAAACAGCTAAAATCCACCACCGCGGCATCAAAAACATCTCCCACTTCCACCATTCAGGTTTTGATAAAGTTTCCCGGTGCTGATCGCGAACTTTTCTCCGTCTTCTCATCACTGACCGCGCTCGGATAACGGGACTACAATGATGGAGCTTGCGTCAAGTTTTTGGAGGCTGCGGCACTTCCGGTTAGTCTTTTCAAAATATCTTAAATAGTTATCAAAAACACAAATGTTGTCTGTAATTTGTCCCTAAAACATGCTATAGAGCATTAATTTAGTGCGTATAGACTTTTCACTGCAGTCAACGTAGATTGTACAGCTCGTAGACAGCTTATGTGAAGAAAATTCACCAATCGCATATTTTATTTTGAAAACAGAGCAAAAGCCATTTCATAATATTTGTAACTTTACCCTATCTGAAACCCAAGAGTTGGCTGTTTAAACAACAATACTAAGGAGTTAAAATAGTTATGCGATTTTGTAATGAGATAAATATGCACCACAGCTATTAATAAAGTCAAAATAAAAAGTTACAAAGTATTTATTAATAGAAAACGATGCATTAGGTCTGCTTATAGTAGGTGGTAGACAAGGTTTGTGTCGCCCTCTACTGTTCAAAAATATAACTAACACAACGAAAGGCGGGGATAATCCTGCAGAAAGGATTTTGTAGAAGAAATAAACAACAGGCTGATATGTTATTCACAGTACACCCTTAATACTGTGTGTTCCTCTGCTTTGGTGTATTTTAAATCATTCTGAATCAGACACATTATCTCAATAGATGTATTTTTATTTTAGACATATGAGCAAATAAAACACCAGGCGGTTTCAGTTAAATCAACATTGGACATTGGAAAAAAGCATAGATTTTACTCAACATAACTCTGCTTATAGTTTAACAACATTTAATTTTTCTTGCACTTTGCCTGTTGTCTATCATTATTACCACCTATAAGCAAATAAGTACAAATGTGATTATATGAACTTAATTCATAAATATGTACAAATAATTTTAATAGTCAGGTGTTGTCTGAGGAGGTATATAAGACATTAGAGGCGTTAATAAAGGTGATTTTTTTTTAAAATATATGCATTAAATGGGTGATTGTTAATATTTGAATTTTAAAGATGCATTGTGTAACTTTTCTGGTGGAGAGTTCATCGAATGCTTTTCTCCATGGAGACATTATTGCTTTGTCTGGAGTGTTTCACAGTATGGCATTAAACCTTTTTTATCATCATGGAGACCAAACAAGGCTAAGTTGCAGGTCAGATCTGTGGAAAAGCAACCGTGCTCAATCAGAATGCGTGTTTTTGTAGGTATTTTTAAGATATAAAACCACCTTGCATTTAATAAATGTAAGGTATAGCTGCCATAGAAACAAGTAGGTGATGGACCCTCAACCAAAAAGTTACATCGTGCAACTTTAAACTGTTTTCATTTTACAATTAGGTCTCTTATTCCAGACAGAGAAGAAACTTTAACAACATCCACAAACATCCACCTTAATCCAAACATTACTCAGGTCCAAAAACTATATTTAACAAACATAAACATTCAGTTCGCTCAACATTCAGCTGCCTCTCCCTCCTTGCCCTTAAAACACATAACATTATAACCTTTGAATACATATCTGACACATTTGTGAAAGAAATCAGATATTTGAAAAGTCTTGTCTTGGAAATTAGGTAAAACGTCTGTACAATCACATATTTTAACTGAACCTTTTAATGAACCTTTGAGAATTTCTGACACTTTAAACAAATATTACAGTCAACAAATAACTTTTACCAATATATTCATTTCTACAGTAACCATCCATGGTTTACAAAAAAGATTATTTTAATTTATATTTTACATGTTTCCGCCTCTCCCCTCAATACAACTCATTCTGAAGGTGTATTAAACAAATTGCCCAATGCACATTTGACAAGCTTTGGTCTTTTGGACTGTTTTTCTATTGTAAAAAAGGTTATAACTTGATCTATACCTATTACAAAATTATTTTTTATGATTATATAACATATTTCGGTAAAAAGTTAGTTTAGTGACCACATATGAAAAGCTGGTTAATAGTAGTTAGCATTTGCAAAGTACTTTCAATGTATTTTTGTATAAATCTGTATTTTGCTAGTACTAAATCATGAACTATTTTCTTCCCAATTAAGTATTGGGGATTACAATAGATGTATCTGGACATACACAGAAATTGTAATAAGCATTCATAAGTAACTTATAATTTAGCAGACCAATGATCACTTATATGTGGTCCCTAAACTAAAGTATCACCCCTATTTCTAGTACTTGTGCTGTTGGGGAAATAGATTCATATGAGTAAACATTAACAATATAGGAAAATCTTAAAATCAAATGAACACTTTTTCTCACACAATCCTTCAACATG
Organism: Scartelaos histophorus; assembly: GCA_000787155.1. NCBI lineage: Eukaryota > Metazoa > Chordata > Actinopteri > Gobiiformes > Gobiidae > Scartelaos > Scartelaos histophorus. Next base: position 37,343 of record KN488964.1, on the reverse strand, counting down.
GTACAAAGTGCATTAGTAAAATCAAAGCCACCAAAACAAGGTCCCCCAGTATTTCTTTACAACCATAACATGGGCCACACCGAGCAGAAAGCAGCTATACATTATACACACAATATATGTATTAAATTATGCAGTAAATATGCAGTATATGTCACTACAGTGATTATGGTCAAAGTCACTTAAAGCAATATTGTCAAAACAAGAAATCATATACGTTTAATTAAAAGCAGTCTAGTATATCTGAAATGTAAATAGATTTGCACCTGTTTTCATGGTTATACAGTACATCAAAAAAGCATGATGTTATAACCACCCACCACCATTCATTTTGCCTTTTTTAAACTTTAAAAGAATGATTTAGAAATGTTGTAATAGTCAATAATAGTTACAACAAAATAAAAAAAAATACTTCAAACATGTACAACCCAATTTTTTTCAGATTTACTATAAAGTTATTGGAAAAACTGGTGAATGGCTTCTTCTTACAGGTGTTAAATCAAATAAATATAAATTGTACACATTTGATTTATACAAATTCAAACCTTACACATACTAGCTTATTACGGTGATCACACCCCTTTAATGGGACTTGAGGACTTTGTGCATATTGTCATATGTCAAACAGAAATACTATTTTCTTGTGACAGGATGGCTATTGTTTTGGTGTTAGGTCATGTTCATAAATCCCTGCACATGATATGGTCAAAGACAACACTATATTACAGAGCTCATACAATCTATTTAAACACAAAAACTAACAAGAAAACTAAATTGAGAAGATGATGAGTTGCTGAGAGAGTTTAGAATAAGTGCCAAATTCTGAGTAGTGATAAAACAAATAAACTTAGATCAGACTCATATAAATATTTACACAAAGCACTCAAGTTAAAGCAGAAATCAACACTAAAACGACGCTTAGCCAGAACTTTATACAAACTGGAGATGATTGGGGCCACGTCACACATTAATTTGCACTTATTATATACAGACTTTAATGTATTCATATCCTGGCTCTTATAAATAACTTTCCAGAGCAAACTACAGATCTAATTTAATATGCAAAAGAAGAGAGCTCAGATTACTAAATGTAACTTAATTTAATTTACTAACTAGTATAAGGAAAGGTGTAGTACTTCTGGGACAAATCATATCCAAGGTTATATATTCATGGGTATATGAAGTTTGGAATATTGTGATATAAACTGCCTGGACTAATCGCATACTTGCTCTGCCCTAAAAGATGGAAAAATAAAATATAATATCAAGATAAAATCACTGGAAAATGAAGTAGAAACCAATTGAAGCTAGATCTGTCACATAAATAACATTTCAAGTGCGATATATTGCTTAAGTCAATATAGACACACATAGAAAAGCAATAACACTGAAACTAAACCATTTAACAGAATTATTCACAAATGTATTATAAATGTACAATATTGTTAAGTATTGTTGAACTGTATAAAGAAATACCAAAATGCAACACTTCAGTAATAAGCTTATGTAATTTTAGTTAATAATTCAACTTTCTGAGTTCAAATTTCATCATAATGCAGAAAAAATCCCAAATTTCCCACAATTACAAAGAAAAAGTCTCCACCATAAATATCGACCCCCAAAAATCTCTGTTCCATCTGTCATATAGTGAATTATAAGTTAATATAGTGCTTATTGTGTCTGATTGTATCTTATATTTAGAGCCAGGATATGAATAACATTGTACTGAACGTAGCTTCACCATGTGGGCATCATGTCAGGGAACCAAACCCGCCCCAAATGCTTCGACACCTCCCAGTGAATATCGTCAAGGCCGTAGCGATGATCTGGCACCAGCACCTCCTCCATGATGGACAGCTGCGTCAGTCTGTCTCCGCACATCTTCACAAATTCAACAAAAGCGCTGCACGAGACTTCACACTCTCCCAGTCCAATCGCGGATAACTGGGTACAGCGCTGGGCAATGCGAATCAGCTCTTCATCCAGGGGTCTCAGGCCGTTCGCACAGACGACCAGCTCGACCAAACGGGGGCAAGTGAGTCCCACCCGCCCCAATACGTCTTTACTGACAGAGCGGCCAAAATACAGGTGTGTGACAGGGATCTCGTCGCGAAAGAAGGGCCCAAACTCGTCTTCATACAGGAAAAAGTACATGACCAAGTTGAACTTCGGCGAGTGGCGCACCATGGCGTCCCAGCTGCTCTTCTTGATGGTGTGAAACTGCTGTCCGGGGTTTTCGCTCACGACGTCGATGCGGAGGTGCTCCAGATGGACGTGTTTCTCAGAGGAGAGGGCGATGAGCAACTCGTCACTCAGCAGGTGGTAGTTTAACGCCAGCTCTCTGAGGCCATGGCACTGGTCGGCCACACACAAGATGCCTATGATTGACAGGAGATATGTCAACAATCAAGGAAAAAAATACACAAGGTAGTAACAACTTTATTTATCCGCTGCATTTGACCCCTTCTTCAGTGCTGCTGGGGCAACCTGTCAGGAGCAGTGTCTTCAGATCCCCAGTTCTTAACCAAGGTTTGGTCAGGAATAGTTTGGCTGGCGTTTTTTGACCTACAGTGCATGTTTTGGGTTGCAGGGGGAAACGAGAGTGCCCAGAGGAAACCCACGCAGACATAGAGAGAAATATACAATCTCTGCAAAGAAAGGACTGGCCTCGGGAGCGGAAACCAGAACCTTCTTGGTGTGAGATGTGAGTGCCAGCAGCTACCTTGCAACAACTTGTACTTCCAAAAGTGGATATATTACATGTTTACTATTGGTTAGGTTTACACTTCCAGGCATCAAAATAGCAGCCTGGCTTCATGCAGAGTTTTTAGACTTTTCTATTTATGCTTTAGATTTCACATTTAGAATAGACTTGAGACCGCCACACATTATAGGAAAATTTTCCAGATTTTGTCTGCGATTTCTCCTCCCCGGTTATGTTCAGGAAGGCGTGATCCGACTTTTTGTTTTTGTGTGCAATTTTGAAGCCACTGTGCTCCTCATGTGTGCGGTGTCACTGTCATATCATAACCACCAAACATCAGCAAAACTACTGTAACAGCCAATAAAACAGAGCGTCAGGGGCAGAGGAGTGAGGGACACAGAGATGCAACATACAAACTTGGGATAAAGCAAAAATAAAGACTTTGTCATCTCTCATAAAGTGGTAAATTTAAAGTGCAGCAACATATCCCGCTGCAGTCTTCGCAGTCAGAGATTTAAAACCACATAAGATTCTGCTTGTGTGTGCTTTTGGTGCATGTTTAAAAATCATTAAAAATCCTGTAGTGTGTAGCAGCCTTTACAAATATTTCAATTTCTACAGATTTTGTGCAGGTTTTGAAATCTGTTAACCCTTATTATTAAAATCTACCTGTACCCATCATTACTGGCTCTACTCACTCCTTATTACTGTTCAGGGGTTAGGATTAGAATAAGAAAGAGTTGGATTCAATATAGATCAAAATCTGTGTCCTCTGTTGGTGTGTGACTGTACCTGCAGGGGACACGTGAGGACAGCTGCTCATCTTCAGCAGTTTGAGGGTGTCACTGTTGTTCGCCACCAGGACTTTGAGCGAGGGATCGTCCACCGGCGTGTCATCGATCTTCAGAGACGAGAGGGACTTGGAGTTCACAAAAACCACCGTGAGCGCAGAGATGAAATGAGACTGGTGAAGACAGAGTGAAGAAACTTGTTATTGTACTCAAAGGAACATTTAAATGTGCATTGGTGCGGTGTCCTTTAAATGTTTTTCTCTGCGGAGATGTTATTGCTTTGTCTGGAATGTTTCACAGTACGGCATTAAACCTTTCTATCTTCATGGAAAACAAGCCAGGCCAAGTTACAGGTCAAATCTGTGGAGAGGCGACCCTGCTCAGAGTCAAAATAGCTCTAGGTATTTTTGAGCTATAAAACCACCTGTATCTGAATAAATGTAAGGTAAGAGCTGTTTAATGTCTATGTAACATTCCAAGCAAAGCAATGATATATCCATAGAATCAAGCAGGTGACAGACCCCAACCAAAAAGTTACAAAGTGCACCTTTAATAATGCCAGAATAAAGGGAATTTTTGTTTTTTTTAAACGTAGATCAGACTTGGGCATTTTGTTTTAGTCCAGCCTCTGCAGCGTAAGTACTATAGATTTCAGTAGCCTATATTTTACAGACATTTGCCTATGAGAATTTGTTACACCAATGATCACATTGGTCCATCCGCCAGATGTCTGGATTTAAAATCCTCAGGAAAAAAAAGAATTGCCCACCCTGTGGCAGACTGCAAAACAAAAAAGTTTAATAAGAAATAGTTGGATCCAAACTGCAAGAACTCTGAGGCATGGGTCTAAAAAAACAAACTTGGATCTTTTTTTACCTGTTCAGCAAAGTTTCTCAACAAATATGACAAGAAATAAACAGTAATATATGTAATTAGTAAAACTTTTGTTCAAATGTTGAACACTGGTATATCTAAATTCTATCTACATCTAAATGATAAAATATGTAATCAGACTTCACCAAGTGTAATTTATAAATAACTTGACAATAAGAAATCCCTTACCTTGGGCAGCTCCATGAAACTTGGTCGAGCTGTGGAGATGAGTCCCAGAGTTTTCAAAGAACAGTTGACGAGCTGAGAGAGAATATCACAGGCTGCTTCTGCCGACTCACGGCTGCTGTCCACCTGAACAACACACAAATGCAAATAAGCACCATCCTGTTTTTGCTAGTAATGTTAGTAATTCCACTTGGAATTACTAACATCACAAGTATTCGTTTGGGCTGTTCGCTTAGGACATATTTTGACAACAAGGTGCCGTAGGAAATGTATGTAAAAAGAAAAGTATTCTACTAGTAACTAAAATGTTATCTGAACATATGCAAGTATATGCCTGAAGTTAACAGACAGGGAATAAATCATTAATCACAATTATGAATTAGTCGTGACATGTGGAAATATTAAATAAAATACATTTGACGTGTTGTTGGTCAAATTTAGCCCGAATAACTACATTAACAAATAAAAATGTCAGATTTTGGTTAAAAGGCTCTGAATAAGTTACATCTTTAAATATAATATTTTTTAACTCTGCAGGTTTTCAACACATGCCTTCACTTTATTTGATGATTATTATTTTATTTGTATTTATTGTTTTATGTAGCAGCATAGTGCCAAAGCAAAGTCCTAGTTTGTGAATTTTAGCCACTGTTTTCCACAAGTGTATCTGGCGATCTGCCCATTCTCTCACGTGAAACACGCAGCAGCATTTTTCAAAAGTGCATTCCCGGCATGTTTCTGTTAGAGTCACGTTTCGGGCGAGTCACGTGATCATACCTTGAAGCTGACGTACTGCAGATGGTTGGAGTGGCGTTTGATGATTTGTTTGATGAGGTCTGGGTGTGTAGCTTTCAAGTACGAGCTCGCCGGCTGGTTCAATTCAAACTCGAAGCAGCGCCACAGCTCGGGCATGTGGAAAGCTTGGTTCCACCCACGGCACACCTTTGGAGATAAAGAAAAATAAACAAAACATGAAATTTACCATCAGACAGTTCAAAGTGCCACAATGGAGGTGACTGGAGGCTAAATGAACTGATACTTTGCAGCTGATATCATCACCATTCTCTGGGGTGTGACGCTAAGTGAAAGCACTGCTCTGTTAAAAGCTCTGTTACTCAAGTTCAGCTTAATTTAGGCTTTATTTTAACAGTCTGACCAGAAACAAGCTGACTTGTCTGGAACTACATCATGTGAGATGATTTTTGCGCTTAAACAAGACTCACACACATAAAATCACAGTCACAAGATAGATAGATAGATAGATTAGCCAACAGTTTTCTATTAGTCACTCTCACCTTTTTGTTCAAAATCAAACACTTAAACAGGACTATGAACACTTGTATTGATCACAGTCTCCTGAAAATGTGTAGTTTAATTTCATTTTGTATTTTAGTTATTGCTTATGTGACAAACCTCCAGCATGATGCCACTGCAAAGTATCAACAGCCCCTATCACATATTCAATAATTAACAGACATCAGAGGGAAATGATTAAAAGTCTATATCTAAAAAAACAAAACCATTTTCTATTTTCAGTCTGGGAATGTGAGTTAGCTAATTTTTTAATTTTATTTATTTAGTTTATTTATTTAGCTTGTAGCACTAGAGCTAATTTCCACTTCTAGCCCCTGGTTTATATAGGTAAATAGTTTATACTGGTTTAATAATAATTTGAAAAGAAATCTGCAGTCCATTATGAGTTACATGGAGGCCATTCAACATTTGTGGATTATCCAGTCCAGAGGGTCATTTACTTGCTTGTCTCCATGGAGATGCTGAATGTTTTGTATGGAATGATCCAAAGTATGGCATGGAGACAAGCCAGTGACACCACAATGCCAAATTACAGGTAGGATCTGACAGACAAATATGCCCATAGTAACAATGCTTTCTCAAAGTATTTTAGCAATAAAGCACCTGTAATAAATGCAAGACAGATAAGTTCAACACCATACATGTGTCCAACAAGAAAAGGAATTCATCTCCATAAAGACAAGCAGGTAAAGAACCCAGAAAAGTTACACATTGCACCTGTAACCCAAGAAGACATTTAGAGCACTGCACTGATTGTTGTAATAAAAAATAATTGTGTTTTAAAGTGTGTATAAACATGTTTACAACAAGTTTGATTATGGTGTTTAGTGAACATTCTTTTAGACTTAATAATAGCCAACAAACCATTAAATGTACCAGCTGTATGACACATATAGCAGCAATTATAGCACCCGCCATCTAGACAGCATGTATTTTAAGCCCGTGTAGCCTCGCCATAAGGTCTGGGCTCACAGTGAGATACCTGAGAGGCATATGCTCGGTCCAGCAGAGGTAAGTACTGAAAGATGTGCAGTAAGATCTCCTGTGGCAGACGCGCCCAGTGCACTCCTCCCTCCTCCTCTAAATATTTGTCCCTCCTTAGTTTTTGAGACTTTTTCAGGCTTTTCTTCTTCACTGCGCCGCTGGTACCGCCCCCATCCTGCTGCTCGCTTGGCTCCAGACTACGCTTCATTCTGGAAAACAGAAGAAGAACTCATGTTAGCAACTGTAGGATACATAATGGTGTTTACAAGTAGACACGTCAAATATAAAACAAAAAACATGGCCTTATTTCTTATTTGGTAAAGTTGAAAATACAGTGCCCATATATATTAAGATTTCTTCATCATAAATAAAGCAGGATTTAAAACAAAACAAAAAAAAAACTTATCTGAATTTAAATTTAAGATTTTTATGGTGCTAGAAAATACAATAACAGCAGCATTCATAGTTCCCCCATTTAATCTACTATCAAAATATACCTAAAAATTGCAAACCAAATGACTTTACAACAAAATGAAATATGGGAAATAATAAGCAGTTATCAAAAGAGCAAAAAACATATTATTATCACGTTTTCCTAGTTTACAAAGATATACAACACTGCAAACTCTTACTACAACAATAATAAACAACAACAATTCAATGCACATACTAACTATACTTACATTTTGCAATCTTATTATGGTGATGGTTGAAAAATCCACTAAAAAAATATGGCAACTTTACAAATAAATGCCACATACTCTACACTGGAATTTAAGTAGTTTGTTTAGGCTTGAGCACATCCTCAGCAATGATTAATTCCTTAAGCTGTTCACATGAGAAGTCTTGCCTGACAATGTAAGGCAATTATGTCTTGGTCTGCACAGTTCAATGGAGCTCTAACAGTGGCTTAGCTGTAATTGAAAACGGACACACCTCCTTTTAGTAACAGCAACCTGTACCAAGCAGCTTTATGCACACTTAATAACATATTTAAGTGCAAAAATAGTTATAATTACAACACAAACACATCATGCCAATTTACCTTCTTTGTTTTAATATATTTTAAACGTGGCCTACACTTTACGAAGGCAAATAACACGAATTAGCTTTAGCCAAGTTATTCTAACGCATTGTTGAACCAGGCTGCGCGTAAACTGCGCCTTATCCAAAGGTAAACTGGCACCACGTATAGATTAATAATTAATGTTGGGTTTTAAGTTTGTCTTCTCACCTGGTTTAATATCTTCGTCAGCGATTTGTGAAGAAAATACGATCACTCGGCTTCAACCAGGTCCAACATACGAAAACTGCGTAAAAGCTGGCGCACCGATCACACTCATTGGGCCATATAAGTGCTCCGTGTGTTCGGGAGGTGGTAAATTCAACAAAAACGCCTTGTAAATGTGGATTTTATGGTTGGTTTTCGTCCTGTAGCGCCTGACCTAGTTTCCCTTCACAACTCTGCTTCAGTAGTTTGCTGTCAGCTAAAGATGGCGCATGTTGTTGTGTCGAGAGAGCGGGCGGCGCGCTGCAGGGACAGGGCGGCGCCACCAGAGGGCGCCAAATATCCGTAACAGACTGACCCCAGAGCCTCCTGAGTCCACTGGACCGTTCATTTGTGTCCTATATAGTGGACTTTGAGTTAACCAGTCTATCTTTTAAGTGTTTTGAGGTAGACTCTTAATGGAGGACTACCATGGCTAGGATAAAAAATTAACTCAGTGGACCCTTTCAAATCTGATGTTATCAAAATGTTCAAATTTCTGGACTGGAGGAAAGTGGAGGCAAAATGAAGATAACATAATATATTTGCAACGATTAACTGATGAGTAGGCCTAAATGCTAATGGTTTTATGACATTATAACACAAAAAGCAACATTTTTTAATTTACAAGGTATAAATCTTATTTACTTTGCTTCTCTGTTAAGTTTAGAAGAAATACAGTTTTCTAACCCTAAACTAGTATTTGGGGTTCACAAAAAGTACAATTTATGATGAAATCTGTAATATATCTGTAGATGAAGTGAAAAATTGCTGTGGGCTCACCATTTCTGTAAGGATTTGTTCAGTAAAACCTCAAAATGTGGATTTTGCCTTTGTAAAAATGCTTAGTGTATATCATAAACTCTTATCAAATAAACAAATAATGTAAAACACAATTATAAGTGTTGTTAAACTGGGCTCTGATATCATTCACGTGTATTTGTATGTGAAAAATTCAGCTCACTTTTGATGTTCCCCCTCTGGAGATAATGTGCACCAAATTTGAGCCTGTTCAGATGAACCATAGACCCTATAAAAGGACCGTGTATATATATATACGGCCTATGGGATGAACGCCCCAGGAGGAGATCGAAACTTAGTAAAATTTAAACTAATATTGCTGCCCCCTGGTGGAGCGGACGATGTTGGTGTAATAATATTTTTTACTTGACCTGTCATAATCTATGTCTGTGTCAAAGTTCATGATTCTACGTGTAATTTTTTTTAGGTGTCCTTCCTATTCCAATTTGTTGTGACGAGTCATTTTATGTATATTCGGAAAATGGAATAAGCCAAAACTTAGAGAAGCGCGAGTTTTAACAGTGTGCAAAATGTCAGGACTTTTCGTCATGGTTAAGTGGGTTAACCAAAAGTTAGAGAAGCGCAAGTTTTAACGTTCGGTAGATGAAAAATGGGTGTGTTGGCTAGGAAAAAATAATATTCTAATAATAAGAAGCTTTTTTTTTTTGGCCAACAAACTATACATTCTGGGAAAGTTCTGGCGCATTGCTACTTGATGGCGAGGGTCCCTGGTCACTACGGGCGAGTCACGTCGCGTCATTGCTTTTCTCGGCCACTGGGACCATCACTTTGCGATAGTAATAGGCCCTTCAACAGCTTCTGGCGCTCCGGCCTAATAATGATAACGATCAAATAGTTTGAATTTGTAAAATGTGTTTTTATGATGTGATGACACCTAATTACAAGTGACTCGACCTGTTCAGGCTACAGACTAATGATCTAGTGTCGAGTATGATGTGGATCAGTGGATTATCAGTGGATTATTAGTAGTAAATATGTTATAAAGGTTTCTTAAATCTTGTTTCAGTGACATGGACAGAAAGTACCTCTGGATGTTGATCCAGATGTCAGAAGCACACGCTGCCTTATATAGGCTGCGCACTTGGAGATGTTGCTTTAAAAGGTTGTAAGTAGAGCAGGCTTAACCATTAGAAAAACTCATCACATGGACCATTTGTCAAGGCCACAGTCCATTTCAGCTGTTTACACTTATAAATGTCTGAAGATTTCGCTCTCAAGTTCTTGGAGTGAGTTTTCCCACAGCGTTTAGTCGGACTCTTAATCACGAGCAGAGCAGATACAGATGTGATGATCTTCTAAGTGTTTACAAAATATTGGGCCTGGTTGGGGTCAAAGGTTGAACTGCTCAAGCACAACGCCGCGCTGGCTTTGATCTGTCAGCGCCGTTTATCAGACCGGGGCTGTGATGCGGGTCCTGGGAGGGGGGCGGGCTGCAGGACCCGGGGGCAGATGGGGCAGATTCACTGAACCTCTGCAGCAGCTCCGCGCCCCGCACAGTCCTTTACGCGCGGGACAGTGGACCTGATGGAGCTGTACCTGGATCTGTGCTCTCAGCCCTGTAGGTCGGTGTTCCTCTTCGCCAAAGCCCTCAACATCCCCTTTGAGTTCAAACATGTGGACTTATCTGCAGGTAAAGTAGGCTCCTGGCTTTTAGCATTTTATTTTATTGCACATTTTTAAGACTTTTTCTCATTCAAAAGATTTTGTTTTTCCATTGGTCTTATTTTTCCATAATTCTGAAACCCACGGATAGTCAAATTTTATTTAAATACAACTTAAATATAATTTTAATTGTCGTTCATTTCACAAAAAACACAAAAAATTATCTGTTCTTGCTGTGAGCCCCTTGCATCTCTACAAACCCTACTTACTTTGCCTCCTGCTTGTTTCTATGAAAATGTTTGGCTATAATCTTCCACACTATGGCATTAATCACATCTGCCTCCATGGAGAATTGTTCAAAGTATGATTTTAACTTTGTATTTCTGTGAAATCATGCACTGCTAGAAAGCTACTCTTTCTTAAAGCCGTATCTTCTTCTTCATTCCAAGCTGGTTTTTATCATAGTAAATACTCACTTTGTTATCAGCCCTTGACCTTTTACTTAGTTTACATTTGTTGCAATAGAAGTTGTAGCACTTACTGCAGTATTTACCAAAACTAAAAGTGACCTTACATTTCTATTTGGTATGTGCAATTGCATACTTTAAAGATGCACTATGGAACCTTTTTGGTCGAGGGTCCTGCTAGTTTCCACAGTTATGTCACTGATCTGCTTGTAATGTTGCAGAATATAAATAAATGTATAAAGTAGAGCTGTTTAATGTCATTTAGAGGTGGTCTCGTAGCTCAAAAATACTGTGTCTAGAGAAACAGGCATTCTGATGTGTGAGCGGGGACGCCTCTCCACAGATTTGGCCTGTAAATTTGTCTAGTTTGGTCTTCATGAAGAAAGAAAGGTTTAGTACTTTACTGTGTGTACTTTACTTTTCTTCATGGAGAAAAGCATTTGACGATCCCTAAACGATATAGTGCAGTTATTAATACAGTTACCAAATAGAATCCTAAAAATGAATCCCCATTGTCCACTTTTCTAGAGCTTTCCTTAGTTTCAGCTTTATTTGGTTAGCGTGTCCATTATGAGAAGCGTTTTACATTTTTCACACAGAAATTGGAGCTTCCCATGGGGTCAACGGTTGGAGTTACGTTACCTCCTGATAACGACTAATACAAAACAAGCAGAGGAAGAGATGCCTGGGTTCAAAGTTCAAACACCTAGACAAAACAGCCTTGTCCCTGTGAGGAGACACAGAGACACAGCGGGAGGAAGAAAACCAGGACAGTGGCAGACATAACAAAAACATGAACATTCAGGCTGGGAATCGCTGGGCATCTCAGGATTTCATAGTTCAGCTCAGTTCATTAATTTGAGCCACATGATATTATGACATCAACATGAAATTATTATTGTACATATTGCACTGCTTTATAACATATTATGCTGAAAAACTAGTGGGAAGAACTTAAAAAACTCCTACCCCTTTTTATACAATACTGATGATATCACAATAACTATGGGGTAACATCAGTAAATTGTCTTATTACACCAAGATATATAAACCAAAATGAGAAATCGACTGAACTGACATCAACTGAATTGAATCTGAACACTGCTCATTTACAAAACGCGCCAATGATTTGAGCAATGTCTGACTTTTACAGTATTATTAGGTTAAAGTGCATATGACTGATTATAGTTATATTTGGTTTTTCTCTTAGTTTTGTTGTTTTGTTATGTAACAGTTAAAGAAATGCCCAGATCTCCCACTAGGAAGTAAAATAAAATCAAAAATTGGGAAAAAATAAACTGGGAAAATGTGAATATTTTTGCAAAAGTCTTAAATATAATGTTCTTTACCGCGTTTTAGTAGAATTAGTAGTCTAACTTGTCACTAACTTTTCGGTTGGGGATTTGTCATCTGCTTGTTTCTATGGATATATAAAGAAATGCCACCAGGAAGTAAAATTTGAAACAAAAAAATTGGGGAAAAAACAAAGTGGGAAAACAAATGTGAATGTTTTTGCAAAAGTCTTAAATATAATGTTGTTTTCCGCATTTTAGTAGAATTAGTAGTCTAACTTGTCACTTTAAAGCTGTGCTAATAAACTGACTTTTTGGTTGGGGGTTTGTCATCTGCTTGTTTCTATGGATATATAATTGCTCTGCCTGAAATGTTCCACAATATGACATTAAACAACTGTACCTTGCATTTACTCAATTACAGGTGGTTTTATAATTCAAAAATACCAGAAAAACAGGTATTCTGGCTGTAAGCAGTGTCGCCTCTACACAGATCTGACCTGTAAATGGGTCTGGCCTGGTCTCCATGAAGAACCTGATCACACTGAACTGCACTGTTAAGAGATTGTGCTGTACTGAGGCATGTTTCACGATCTGGTTTAGCTAAATTCCTATGATCCCAAATGTGATTTTCTTGTGCACGTCCTCTCGCTGCAGCTGTGTTTCTGTTTTGGTTCATTTCAGGGCAGCACTTCAGCGAGGAATTCGGGAAGATCAGCATAATTAGGAAAGTTCCTGCTATGAAAGATGGAGACTTCATTCTTACAGAGAGGTACATACGTCTTTCTATTATCTTAAACATCCTGCAGTGATCAGATAGTATTCATTGTCTTGTTGCAACATGTTAAAGATACAGAAAATTGACTCTTGTAAGTTTTAAGCCATGTTAGAACGTTGTTACCTCTGCAAAAATATACCTGGAGCGTCTGTTTTTGTTCAGGACACAATATTATGACATAGATCAGATGTTGGTGCAATGTGAGTCCTTTAACAACAACAGATTATAGTAGAGCTGCAAAATATATTACACTCAAATCTCAGTCTGGCAATTTGAATGGTTGAATTGGCAAATCGTAAAGACTGCCAAATATCTTTTGCAAAGAACAAAATATCCCCTATTATTACATATAAAGCCTTCTTATCCTGAAGTTTAGACTCTAACAGACATGCCCTGAAATACTTGGATGATTTTCAATTTAGTTTTCAGTTTTTTCTCCTTGAATTGTTTAAAGGTGGACTCTCAAAGGAATTCTCACTCTCATATCTATGAAAGAAAATTTGCAATTCAGTTTTTTCCAATTAAAATATTCATCTATATCAAATACACCTTTGGCTTTCAGACCTTATGCACCAAATACTATAAGATAATATTTGTTATTTCTATCTGAGGACCTTAAACAGGACATTACACAAACACTGGACTTCAGCATTGTACCCGCTGTGCCATTTGAACAGTCATGTACTGTCCTCCCTTTGCCCAGCACTGCCATCTTGGAGTACATGGTGCAAAAACACAAGGCCCCCGATCACTGGTTCCCCTCCGAGCTGCAGCCCAGAGCCCGGGTCAACGAGTATCTGTCCTGGCAACACACCAACCTCCGCGCCACCGGCTCCAAGGTCTTTGTGCTCAAGGTATGACATGAATTTACTCTAGTTCTGCCCAATCAGAGTAAGCAAAAGTAGTAAAACACTGTACATATGAATACATTTTAGGCATCTGTACATTAAAAGTGCATTGCAGACATTATAATGATGGACAATCTGCTATTTACTTGTTTCTATGGAGCCTGGTAAATGCGCCTGGTCAGTACTTCAATGAGAGAACACTGGGAAAATCAGGGGCCACAGTGGGGCTCCAGTCATTGTGTTAACCCACATTGCAGAGTGTGAACGTGGTGTGTGCAGTTTATGATTAGGACATTGTAACATAGATCAGAAAATTGCATAATATGTAAAATGGCCTTTTGTCTGTTATGTTACATTCATTTTCATCCTTCATAAAGCTGGTCACATGCCTCAGGATTATACAGTGTGAATGAAAAGTATTTCAGTGTTGCTTGATGATTGTGTCGGTTCCCAGAAAGTCATGTTTGTTCTCACAATAATTGTAACAGTGAAATATGATCTCCCATCAAAGGGTCCATATTACACTATTTTCTGATCTGTTATGGCCTGGAAATTATTTTTTGCAATAATCAATTTCCAAAGCCTTGTGAGTTATGAAATAGAAAGCAGGTTTATTCTTTGTTGCAACAGATATAGGGACCGCCAGCCGTCCAGAGGCAGGATTGTATCAGGTCCTGGGTTGTACAACTATTCAAATCCTACACATAAATACATTTGTCTTTTGCACTGTCCAGGCCGTATTTCCAGTGATGATGGGCAGTGAAGCACCGAAGGAGAAGATGGACGCTGCCCTGGGGGCTCTGAACGAGTCTTTGACTCTGCTCGAAAACTACTTCCTCCAAGATAAAGCCTTTATTGTTGGAGACCAAATCTCTGTGGCCGACATAGTGGCCATAGCAGAGATCATGCAGGTAATGCCCCGGGAAGAAGGTAGGTAAATGTGCACCTGCTTGCCTCCATGAAGATCAACAGTGATTAGCCCTGAGCAAGATTTCAGCTTTCGATCATTTAATGTTTATTTATTTTGGAAAGTTGATTGGAAAAATAAATGGAGCAGATAAATAATAAAATCAAGTATTAGGCTCTCAGTAAAGTCACATAATGTCAGAACCTCTATTTACAGCCAAAGGGCTGTGTTTCGGTCATTTCTTTACACAAACATTGTTATATAATATGTATTTCTCTTTCCTCCAGCCTGTAGGGACGGGCGTGGATGTGTTTGAGGGGCGTCCGAAGCTGAGCGCCTGGAGGGACCGGGTCAAAGCAGCTCTCGGGGAGGAGCTGTTTAAAGAAGCAAACGAAATCATCATGAAAATAAATGATCTGACTCAGAACGTCAACAAAGCCACACTGGAGATGATGAAGCCAAAGTTTCAGATGATGTTCAGCTAAAGATGAGGGCAAATAACAACCAAATAAAAACAACGAAAATGTAAGATACCTCAAGTCTGTAGAAGTCTTTTCTTTTAAATAAACATTCTTTCTTGAATTGTTCAACTTTGTACGTTGCTCTTTGACCTCTTAACTCTGATGAGCCTTAAGACTGTCAAAGCCTGATCTCGTCATATCTCGGGAACTTTGCAAGGCCAGACCTGGTTAGTACTTGGATGGGAGACTGGGAAGAGTAAGTTGGAGGTCAATCTGCCCCAGGGCAGCTGTGGCTACAATAGTACCACACCCAAATGAAGTGAATGAAGTGTGGAGTGAATGAACACTGCACTGAAAAGCACTTTAGGTGGCTAATTGATTAAATCATAATTAATAAAGTCCATTATTAAGCTGTTTACACATATAACAAATAGAATGGTAAAGAAGTTTCAAGACATCTTTCCCTTTAATATAATAATAATAATGCATGTGAATTATACACCCAGTTACTATGTATTAAAAACACATTACATGGACAAAGAATGTGACGATCCTTTTCCTGTAAAAGGTTTATTTGGAAAATAACCCAGAATCCTTTAAACTTTAAAATGAGATTATATTGTACATAAATGATGATTTAGAGCACTAGAGATCCAAGTTCATTTGTTTTAGTTAGACAAAAGCGTTACAGATAAAACATCAACTGTGCTGTTACATTGGCTGAAATCAGACTGTATTATAAACATACGTTCAGTGTTAGAAGAGGTCAAAGTCACTTTCTGTTCAAGGCAAATTCACCAGGATTACTTTTTACTGAGACTAATACAGGATGTTCACGCTTAAAATTTGGATGGAGGGCAAAATTAATATCTTGTGTTAGAAACTACACTATGAAGTATATCAAAACATGTCATAATTAGTTCTTGATTGAATCCTGAAACTCACAATAAATCATGTGACACAAAGGTATGTCTGAAACCTACAACCAGCAATGAGACTGAGGAATCTCACCGCCATCATTGAACCGTTAAAGTTAATTAGTGCTGACAAGGAAAAGTAAACCTAGAACCACTTAGCAATTTCAGCTCAAAACTCAAGGCCATTTTCAATCTTTAACAGCAGATTCTGCCATTATTCTTTGCCTGCCCTGTGGGGCGGAATAGGAAAGAAAGAACCTGAACCAATGTTTTTGTTTCTGGTGGAAAGTTTGAGATGTTTTTGCTTTGCCAGAGAAGTTCCACAGTATGGCATTAAACATATCTATCTCCATGGACATAAGCAGGCAAAGTTACTCTTAAGATCTGTGCAGAGGCGATATTTTTCCAAGGTATTTTTTAACCAAAAAAACACCCATAATGGAACAAACGCAAGTTTAATGCATTGCTGTGAAATATTCCAGACAAAGCAATAATATCTCCCTGGAGACAAGCTGACAGGCACCATTTCAGAAAGGTTACACGGTGCACCTTTAATGATACAACATACCTATCGGCTTTGACATGCAGTAACTTCTCAGGTGTGTCAATTTTAAATAGGGTTTTTGTTTCATTATTGCACAAATGTCTTCATAGCTCCAAAACATGGAAATTAAAAGTGTTGTCAAGAAACCATGATTAAACATAGTGTAAAGGGTAGAAAATACAAGCAGCAAAGAGCAGATCCCAGAATCAGCTTAATGATTTTCACTCAACATAGTCAAAAGTGTTTGTACTTGATGAGACTGAAAACCTTAAAAGTGTATTATAAGTCCATGCAAAATTACTCGCCCCAGAGTAGAACACATATGGTGCACTGTATCATTCTGACCTCTTTTACATAAAGGATGGATCACACATTTATTTTTCAAGGCAAGTAAAACAGCTTTCAAGTTTTCCCCTCATCGCTCATGTCATTTTTTCACAATCTCGATCTTTGTAACTCAGTTCGCACCAACTGTCTGTGCTTCTTGTTAGGAAAACCTCTCACAATAATAAGACTTGGGTTTAGTTTAGTGCTTTCTGAACAATGTCTGATTTCAAAGTCTCACGTGTGGTTACTGCTATTAGTTAAATGTTTTTTGGAGGGCGAGTTTTGGATTCGGTCGGCGACACAGTGCGTATGGACTGGGACTCCCCCGGGCAAGCACACCACCTCCGGTTCACTGAACGTATTGTGGCACATGAAACAGCCCTTCTTGTCTGACACCAAGATGGGTTTCTTCCTCTCCTTTAACTGTAAGAAACACAGCAGAAAGTGACAGTGATAACGTTGGGTAGATCAGTCAGAAAGTATCAAGTATAAGTGAGTTCATTTGAAAATATAAATATTAATCAGAATTTTTTAATGTAATTGATTTATTTCCGTGTATGATGCCTTATACTTTTAAAATTCTACAAATCTACAGTACTCTGCATTCCATACCAAGTTTCGCCATTTCTGTGCTACCTATTTCTAAGTCTACCCATTATTTTTGGGATCAACAGAGGCTTGCTGAATTGAAAAACAATGTCGTAAAGTAGTACTGTATGTTGAAATTGTAGGTATCTGTACTTTCTTTACTTTTACTTCACTACATCTGAGGGCATGTATCTGTACTTTCTACTCCACTACATTTACAGGACTGAAAATTTAAAGTTGTTTTTATTATTGTTTATGATGTGCTGAAAAGGCTGAGGGGCTTGTTTTTTTAGAAATACTTAGTTTGAGCAAACAAAAATATACTACAGCTTGAAAAAATATTGATTCAATTCTTTTGTTCACTAGAATAATCTAAATATTTGCAGCCTTAGAAGACGTCCAACTCCAACAAAATACACAGACACTAACACTGGATAAATATTTTTGTCTTATGTTTTGGATTCCTTCTTAAATGTTTTCCATACACGCAAAAAATAACAGAATAGGCTCTTACCCGGTCATTCAGCAGCTGTACATTCTCTGACCGTGCCAGTCCCAGTGCGATCTGGGAAGTGCGGCAGGCGTGCATACTGGCCCGGATCGCTCTTCCCAGGAAAGGCCTCAGCAGCTGAAGGGACCATCCTTCAGGGAGCAGATTCAGGACTTGAACTGCATCAAACACCTCCCCATGACGGTTCAAAAGGTCCACAGCAGCCATCTCCAGCTCGCCACCGCCCCCTGCTGACGCACCATGGGACTGCGTGTCTAAATACACCCCCAATAAATGGTGGAAAAGTTTCTGTCTATATGCAGAGTCCCGAGACTCAGAGGCCCATATACAGTACGCCTCTGCAGACTGGAAATCCTTGAGTTCATGAACAAAAATGTGCAGCGCCTTGTCGTGCTCCTCCAGTTTGCCGTGTAGTGTGGCCCGCTCCAACAACAGACTTTCACAGTTGTTTATTTTACCTATAAAAATTAGAGAGAAAAAAAGATCACAGTAAATATGGATTTTCATGTCTTTTTGCAACATGAATAAGATATGGTCATTTACATTTTCAAGAATTAGATGCTAACAATAATATTTTTTTGTTTGATAGGATAGGTATAGTTCACAATGGGTGAGGATTGAAAAACTTGGAATTGGTCAACTTATTCTAACCTCTAATGTTGTAGTTATGTTATTATTACCAAACAGTCCAACTAATTTTAAATGTGCACTTTTCTGGTGGAGGGTCACATCACCTGCTTGAATCGAGATGTAATTGCTTTACAATATTACAGTGTGAAAACTTTCTATTTTAATTACCAAAAAAACAAGGCTTGTGATTGACATTCACAGAGTAAATCTGAACTGAAATACTATTATTATTGTAGAGACATAATAGTTTCACACCTAAAAGATACTGAACACGATAAAGGTTGGACTCGCGCAGCATGGCCTGCAGTCTGTCTCGTGCCTTCAACAGCTGCGCCTCATCCAGCGGCGTTTCCGATTGCAACGCCAAAACCCTATCCAGGTACAACACAGCCAGGTGAGTGTGGAACGTCTCCTTCTGCAAAAACAAACACAAGATTGTGTAAAAATAACAGCTAAAGCAGGAAGTCTCCATTTCTTTCAGTTTTAAATAGGTAAATATTACCAGGTTTTATTTTTGAATAGTGCATGTAAAATGCAATGTGCTTGGCATAAAGCGATATTGTCTGATTTGAATAATTCTGACCTGAATCTGCCTCTCGAGGACCAGGTGCTCCAGGTAAAGCAGCAGAGCCTCACGATGCTTTGTCAAATAGGTCACAACATCATCGGGGCTCGGCTCCAGCTGATTTTTACGGACAATTCTTTTAGTGAAAACTTGAACCCCTGTCTGAAAAGAAGGAAATTAAAAGTGTTCAGTTATAAAATGCATGTCATGTTTAACAGATACCTTTGGATAGTAGGGCTGGAGCACATGACAAAAATTCATTACAATTCTTTTCATCATATTTATCTATTTCAATTTTCAATTCAATTTTACTATAATTTTCTTTTTGTCATTTCAAATGAGTTCCTTCAAAGCCTAAAAACGTTTTTTACTGGAAAAGAATTGGCTCTAAATTTTTGGATTAAAAAGACCCAAGCTGATCCTTGATGATTGGAAATCACTGATTGGATTAAAATCTAATTCACTTTTAATTCTTTAGTGTAACACTCAGGCAACACCAACAGGAAAAATGCCGGTGCAAATAATAATTTACAGTTTTAAAAGTTTAGCAAGAAAGGTCGTAACTTACCGTAGGATTCTTGCGTAAGGCCCAGTCTGCGTACTTCCACACCAGATCCAGATTGGAGCAGGAGCAGAGAAAGTCTACGATGTACTCATAGAGATCAGACCTCGTAGCATCCTCCAAATCTCCATCTGCCACACGGATCCACAGCTAAAAATGTAGAAAGAGGAAAGTGAGTGTGCCTACAGTAACATAGAAGTATTCACTTGTTTAGGAAGATGTACCTGAAGAGCCGCTGAATCCTGACCGTGATACTGGTAAAGAAGCCCTAGTGCAAAATATCTGAGTGAAAAAAAACAACAATTACAACAAAAAATGGTTTTAAATATTCATTTTAAAACTGCATTTTACTCTGTGGGGTACGTCCTTAAAGATCCAGTTTATGCTTGATTTTAAATTATTAAAAGTATTCCATCATAGTCCACTCCTTTATAGAAATAAGCCTCAAGTATGCACACATTTTAATATTAGCAATGGCAGAAATATAAGTCAATAATTTTAGATTCTATTACACCTTGTGATGTCATGTGGTGATAAAGAAAGCACTCCACTGTGTTTTTAAACTCCTAGAATCATCTGGATAATTTCAGCTCTGGAATTGTCAGTGTCTACTGAAAAAAGTTAAAAAGTAACTTGAAAACTACCGCTTCATAAAATCATTGGGGATGTAGATGGGGAGGTATTACTCAAATATATATATATAAAACAAAACACAACTCTGGGTATGTTTTTGATGAGATAACATCAATATAACATGGCTTAAAGCTCACGAGAGAATTGTGTGTAATATAGGACCTTTAATACATGCAATACTCACTTGTGATACTTCTCTAGCCATGGAACACAGTCTGCCAACACACAGAAGTTTTCAGAGGCGAGCAAATCTAAAAGGCTGTCATGATCTTGTTCAGCGTAAAGTTTCAACAGTGCAGTGTCCACATCCTCTCTGCAGCCATTGGCCACCTCTGTACTTCGCACCTGAAAATCAAAGTTTAGCATTAACCAAACATTTACCAAACATTAATTTCAGTGCTGTGAAAAAGTATTTGCCCTGTTATCAGTTTCTTACTTTTTTAAACCTTTGTCACAATCTAAGCGTCAGATCAAGCAAACTTAAATATTTGACATAGATAATTCACATGTAAACACAAAATGCAGTTTTAAGTGCCGATTTTATTTATTGTGGGAAAAAGCCATTTGAAAGTACATGGTCTATGTGAAAAGTAATTGCCCCTAAACCTAATAACTGGGTGAACAACCCCCGTTTGTGATAACTGGCAATGAGACTTTCACTTCTCTCTGGGGCAATTCTGGCTCACTCTTCTTTGTAGAGTTGTTTTAAATCTGCCACATTGGAGGGTTTCCGAGCATGAACCACCTTTGAAAAGGTCAGTCCACAGCATCACAGTTGGGTTTAGGTCTCAACTTTGACCAGGCCATTCCAAAAAACTCTTTTGGTTTTTTAAGCCGTTCAGAAGTGGATTTGCAGGCGTGCTTTGGATCATGGTCCTGCTGCAGAACCCAAGTGCGCTTCAGCTTGAGGTTACAAACTGATGGATTTGTTAGTAGAGAGCAGAGTTCATGGTTCCTTCGTCGTCCGGGTCCTGAAGCAGCAAAGTCCCAAAGAATGACACTACCACCATATTTCACTATTGGCATGAGGTTTTTATCAAATGCTGTGTTCATTTTACACCAGATGGACTTCTTCCAACTTTCGTTTCATCGGCCCATAGAATATTTTCCAAAAAGCTTTGGGGATCATCAAGATGTTCATTTTTTGTCAGCAGAGGCTTTCGCCGTGGACCTCTGCCATTTATGGTTGAGTCATGAACACCAACCTTTACTGAGGGAAGTGAGGCCTGCAGTTGTTTAGATGTTGTTCTGAGTTCCTTTGTGACCTCTTGGATCAGTTGTCGCTCTTGATGTCATTTTTGTAAGCCGGTCACTCCTGGGAGGGTTTACCACTGTGCCATGCTTTCTCCATTTGTGGATAATGGCTTTCACTGTGGTTCGCTGGAGTCCGAAATATTTAGAAATGGCTTTGTAATCTTTTCTAGACAGCGACATGTTAATTATTTTCTTCTTATCTGCTCCTGAATTTCTTTTGATAGCAGCATGTCTTGGGTTCAATGGGGCCTACTTCATCTTGTCAGGCAGGTTCTGTTTAAGTGATCTCTTGATTTGAAAAGTCTGCCAGCATCAGGCCTGGGTGTGGCGATGAAACTGAACTCGGCTTTCCACAAAAATATGATTAATCACAGTTGCCTCATCATTTAACAAGGTGGGAAAGTACTTTTTCACACAGGATCACATAGACTTGGATAGTATTTTTCTCTTAACTAACAAAATCATCACAGAAAAACTGCATTTTATGTTTACTTGGGTTATCTTTGTTTAATATTTAAATTTGTTTGAGTTAAGTGTGACACACATAGTAAAAGGTCAGAAAGGGACAAATAGATTTTCACAGCACTGTAATTAATCTAGACCTACCTCTTTTAAGTAACTGATGAGGAACTTCTTGCACCTCTGGACCTTTTCCTGGTCGCCCTGAGCCAAGTGGTTTAGATCAGCGAACTCGTGAAGAGGAGGATGGCAGCGAGTAAAGGAGGAAGAGGAAGGTAGCAGCAGGGGGTAAAGAGATATGAGCTCCCGGACGTCCAACTGCCCTTTTCTTAAAATAAATAAATGCAGGTTATCGGACACACAAGCATTGAGATCACAAATTCAATGTATTCCTTCATTACAGGGGTTAAACGTGTATTGGAAATGCTATTGCTTAGTGACCTTTGTGGTGTGCAAAGCATCATAAATTAACACTTCTTGAATTTGGTTGTGGTATAAAGTGCCTATATGCAGAAAACGTACCTAAAATGTTCTGTTGCTTCCAAAAATTGAAGCTGGCCAAACTGTATGAAACCAGCCTGCTGTAGGATCCTTTTGTGCAAAATCTGTGAAGAAAATCAAACAGATTAAGTAACTCATATTTAACAGGTAACTCAGTGCATGAAAATTAAAATGAACCTGAAACTTTTCTTTGGGAATATTCCTCTGTGCTCCTTCTGTGAGAATGAGAGCTTCCTCCACTCTGTGACTGGCCAATAAATCCTGGATTTGTCTCTCAAGGGGCAACGGCACTAATATGTACACGGCTTTAGTGGAAGCTAGAATGACTTTTCCTACAAAACACATAGAGAGTATTTTAAATTAAATGCTGAAAGTTGCTACAGAAAAAGGTTTGTCAACAAATACCTTCAAAGTCTTGAAGAATATGTCCATCCCTGAAAGGCAGCGTTTGTTTGAGCTGTTGGTCGAGCATACTGTGGACAGTGATGAAGCTCTCGTCTAAGGCCACAACATAAGGAAAGCAAACCGCAGCACCCATCACGCTCTCAGACCAGTTTACTGGAGCACGCTGGGAGACCCCCTCTGCATTAGCAAACATACCTGGGAATGACAAACATTGTGAACATATAAAAGCATTACAAATAATAGTGAATACAAATTCTTCCATTTATCTTACCAAGACCACCTGGTGCTGCCAACAGGAACTCTTCTCGGCCAATTCTCTTCACTATAGGCTTCCTCTCCTCGCTG